>APFE030574028.1:194168-224707 GCA_000404065.3 Pinus taeda | reverse complement strand
ATATATTTATATTTTATAAACTAAACAATAAATAAATTAATAAAAATTATCTGAATATTATTAAACATTCTCCCTTTACTTCCCTAGGCCAAATATAGTTGTTATCTTTTAGCTATTAGGTTGACCTATCTCCCTATTTAACCTTCTTCTTAGATCTGTTTCTTCATCGTGTTCTGAAGATGAACCACACTCGCTGGTTCGAAACGCGTCGACCAAAATATTCAATGTGCTTTCTCCAAAAAATTATCTATACATTAACATTAAATTAATTTAGTTATTTTTTTGAGGAAGATGTGTAGTTCATTCAATTCTTAATATAAAATTGATGTGGCATTTAAAAAATATATATATTATGGGTTATAAATAAAATATTTCACTATGCAAGATTAAGAAATATTGAAGTATATTTAACAACATGCACAAGGTGACACGGTGTTTTGTTATGGCACTCTGTGATAAAAAGATCACTAGTTCGTAATTCAGTGGGTAGAAATCCAGTGATGCTAAGGGTTGGTGTGGTCCAGACCATCTGCAATCCTCGAATGATTTTGATGGCTTAGATGTCACTAGGTCGCAGCTACTCAAACCACATGTTAGGCATAGCAATCATCTCAAGACTCACATTACCTAATAAGCACACACACATATAACATTAAAAGCATTTTAATATGGACAATATGGTACATAAATAAAATATTTCAATGCCTATATTAAGTAAAGTATCCCCATGTCAACTTTGTGTATATGCATATAGTATATAATGTAATAAAAATAATAGTAATTCTTATAGTTAACACATTTGAAAATATTTCAAGTAGCATCATTGTTTTTCATTATATTTTGTTTAAAATTTAGCAAAAAATTGTTGGCATTGCAATTTTAAATTGTGTAGCTTATACAATCCAAATGCCCAAAAAAAATTTCAAGACATTATATCATTTATGCATTTTAAAATGCAACAATGAAAAATTACACATTATATAATTTATCACAATGGCAGGGATTAAATCTCTTGAAATGCAAACACGTTTTCAAGTTTGTGTATGAAAAAATTTAATCTCTAGACATTTGATAAATCCATAATTAAAATAAATTTATGATAATATTTAACAAATCTACTAGCAAACTAAACAATTCACATACTAATTTTTAATCTACAAACGCAACCGTTAATTAAACCAACCAACCAACGCATAAAAAGATGTTATAGATATAAATAACAATACTAACATTCAGGTATTTGCATTTGAATGGAACAAGGAAATGGCCACTGAATAAAGTAGAGAGAATCATTAAAAGTGTAGAGAGAACCCAACCTCAAATCCAACTTTCATTACTCATGAAGTCACAACATGAATGCAAATCTAATAACTACAAATAGAATCCATTATAATTGCTAGAAACACTATAATCCTTGTTTGTCGTACATTGGTGAGATTTCCATTTTATTATCAATAAAACATATATTTGCATCTAATGACCAGGATAGAACTTTAAACCTCAAAGCAAGTAGTCAACCACACGGGAATGAAAACACAACATAACACATATTCACCGGATAGAAAACCAAATGGAAAAATGAGCATTCAGTGAGGATTGTATTCTTTTTTTGGGAAACACTTACCAAGGTGAGTTATGCACCCAACTAAGATTACGATGCATTCTTATTTACTGGCCAAATTGCAAATAACGCTCAAAAATAGACAACCTTCAATCTTGGAATAGGTTTTTCATTTGAGTTTTTCATAGGTTTTTCATTTTCTACAATTGCCTTGCTTCTTCTTCTTTTCTCAACGGTGTTAATATTTAATAGGTTGCCTTGTAAGACCAACTATTATAATGTTTCATTTCATTTAACTTAGTTTTGTACCATATTTATTTAGTAAAATTAAAATTTTTAATTATAAAAAATCAAAACTTATATATATTTAGAGAATCCAATTTTGATTAGGGTGATACAATTTTTTTATATCTCAGTTATGGGCTTAAAAATGACCTTAGTTGAGGTCTTGATTTCATTTATTTCGCACAACCCCTTGCCAAAAAGCAAGACCAAGATTCATTAATGCACCTAGTTATCCCTATGATGCACATGTGAAGCATGTTGATAAAGCCCCATAATTTATCTAGAATGACCAATTATATTTCAATCATTCCATATGTGTATCTGATGCTTCTAAAGTAGAATACTTATGCCATAGTCAGACAGATAGGGGTGCAAGTGGATCCCAAGAAGATTGAGGCAATGAAAGATAATACATGCTTGAAGACTCTAAAAAGTCTCTACAACTTCTTAGGAGTTATAAGATATTATAGAAATTTTGTGAAATATTATGGGCTAATTGCCACCCAATTGATCCCCCTATTTTCAGATTTAAAGGATGCCATGTGTACAAACCCAATCACTAAGACTTTTTTCTTGAAATGTGATGCCTCTTGAAGAGGTATTAGGATTGTGTTTATGCAAGATGGGCACTCAATGGTAAGCAAGTATACAACTGAAATGTGGGCAAGCCCACCTGATGTAGGAGCATCCAGCTAAGGGCGCCATGACCGAGTGTTGGTCTCAGCTGAGGAGGAGAGGTCATCAACAATTTGGATTTCATTTGTGTTTGTTAATTAAAGACAGTATTAGGAGCTTGTTTTATGTTTTTTTTTTGTTTGTTAATGAGTAGTTAAGGATAGTACAATTAGGGACAGTACAGTTAGGTAGGAGCAGTTATAGACACCTGGTTGTCTGGTTCCTTTTGTAGTTTAACTTTCTATTTGTTTACTTCAAAACAAAAAAACAACAACAATAACAAAGTAACCGGAAAGAGAAAATTATCATTGTATTTTACATAGCGAAAAGATCAAATAACAAGATAGTTGATAACTGCATAACTAAACAAGCAACTACCAACAGTTTGCTCAATTGTATTGCAAGGAATTATAAAGCAATTGTACACAGCATGGACGGGGTTCGTTATTTTCAGGACAGAATAATAATATGAAACAGAGATATTTTCTTTACATTCTATTTTCCTGAATCCATCTTAATTGACTACTGTATCTCCTATATTCTATTTTTTTCATGCAATGTAAGAACAGACAGACAATCTGTCAAATTCCTTCCTGAATAGAAGCAAGTTTCCGAATACAAAGTCAAGTAGAAGCATAAGTAAAGCCGAGACACAGATATACAAAATGAAGACAAGCACATAGGCCGATGCACGCTAAAGAGGATACAGAGGCGCAAACATACGCTACAGTAAAGAATTATAAACAAATACAGTTCCAACATCGAGTATAAACAAAAGGTAACCCTGTGCATGATAATACCAAATTTCTTTCAATTAATCCTTCACAAATATTGTTATAGTCCACATTGGGGTTTTAAACACGTGAATACAAGTCTACAGCCAACAGTTTCGAAGGCGAGGAAACCCTCCTTCAGAAACCAAGTAATAGGAAGAGGGTTAGGGTTTCAAACCCTTAAAACAAAGTTCTTTACAACCCACGACCGAATCCACAATGCACAGTTAACGAACCAGAAAAACTAGATTTTTTCACAATCGAATGCATTGCAACCAAGCCAAGTCAAGCATAATAGAAACACAAACAGAAACCCTTCGACCAAGCAGAGACAAAAAGGAAAGATCCTACCAGTTCCACACGAAGAAGGAGCCGAGGGTTACGCTAACTGGAGACCAGAGACCTACAAGAGAAGCACGACAAGGTGTTAGAAACAAGGGTTTGAGAACCAGACAACAAGCATAAAGACTGTTAGAAAGGGAATGTGAGTGTCAGATGAACTCACCCTCTCGACAACAAAGCTGGGCAAGAATAATTACCATTGATCGCGGCCATCATTAAACAAGGACCCTGCTAGAAAGGAGCCGAGACCATTAGCACAAAGAAAAATTGAGAACATAACTTACAGCAGAGAGAGACATTTTACCTTGCCAGAGAGAACAGTCACCAAATGGAAGGGTCCCATTGAGGTCGTGACCTGAGCACAAGCACATACATATTCAAACAACAAATTATGTAGTCATTCAAGTAGCAGAGAAACTGCAAATGAAGTTAAAGGATCGAACGAGAAACCAGAAAGAAGCAGTGAACAACAAGTCGTCCAAGAAATAGGAGAACCTCATACAATTCAACCAAAGACGAGAAAAACCAAGCCAGTAAGGCTCAAACCAAGGAGAAACAATATTAATGCATGATTGTAACTTACCAACAAAATCCACAGTCGGCGCAGGCAAACATAGTTATGGAACAGTAACAAACCCTCACGGAGTCGCAGAGATCACAAACAACAGCGCATAGTGAAAATGACCAGGACAACCCAATACCCAAGGGTTTAGCCAAATGCGAGACGGAAGTCCAAGGTCTAGACGCTTGTCCTCTCAGTGTACAAACACATTAATACAGCAATCAATTTCCAACCTAAATATCTACGCTAAACCCTGATTAACAACATCATTATTTATAAATCATAGTAATCAACCGTTACTTGATTAATTAAGGTTGTAGCACGGACTGGTCCCATCACCACCTGTGAGAAGTAAATGATGGTCATTCTTCATGTCATTGATACATGGAATCTGTTGTAGCATTTTTTGGTTTTGGTAAGTTAGAATCAATTAGTCAAAAAATGAAAATATATTTCAAAAAATGTTAAGCTAGGATATGGACAAAATAATATTGAATAAAAAAATGTTAGGAAATATTTTGATAAATATGTCCATATAAAATAAAATGTTAGAATAGATGCCCTAAAAAATGAAGGAAAAAATAAAATGTTAGGTTAGAAAAAAAGAAAAAACAATAAACTCTGAAAGTGTTGCAAGTCAAAATGCCACTACTTTAGTGTAGTTTACTTCTACAAATAAAAGTTGTGTGCAATTTGGGTAACATGCCACACTTGTTTATACAATCCCATTATACAGTTTAATCATGATTGGATTTGTATTAATTTTTTGTTAATAGGTAGCAATAAGTAGCAAATAAAATAGGCCCAACAGTTTAAACTGAGCCAATGGAGGAAACAAGGGATAGAGGTAGATTAGGCATAAAAATGAAATGTTGAGTTGCTAGATTAAATGCACTCTTAAAAATATAAGTGAAAATGTTAGGAGTAGAAAGGGGTAGGTAGTGGTAGACATGTGAAATTAATTAGAGCATCAAATGTTTTTATCATAAGCTATAACATTGGAAAAAATTACATTCGATGATGGGTTTTAATCAACCCAAAGTTTTAAAGTTGCAATGTTGTTTCATAAATATTTCGATTCATCCATTTATCACCGTAACCCACAGCTATCACATTTTCCCTCAGAGTCATGACGCCACCATCACTTCCTCTTATGTGCTAAACACCCCCCACCTCACCTTTCATCCTACATGCACACCCAAGATCTGATAGCCCACATTCCTCCTCGACCCTCATTCATTGTCTGAACTTTATCGGTGGGGGGAGGGGGTTAGGGGGTCTGAAATGGGCAGTTTCCCATACCACCAACATAAACAACCTTTTCTGCTTTTTAGTGTTTTGGGACTTAAAATCCAAAACTACTTATCGCCTCACCTTACCCGCGAACGCAGTATATCAAGTGATCGTTTTCCGCAGCTCCACGTCACACTCCACCTCATGCCTATCGTCCAATCAATTGTTGCCTGTTTGTTATCCATTCAATGTTGCTCCTATGAATTTATGATTCAAAGACCCGTTAATTAATCCCGTTGGGTTATTAATGAAAAATTCAAGCGTTCATTGCCACCCCCACTCCAATTTTTCCATTATAAACCATGTTAATTCATGAAAATGGTTACATAGTCCATTTCTGTAACCAAATATGATCATTGGAGTTTTCTTCGCCACAGTTTGACCATTGTTCGACATTAAACAATTGTTTTTCCTATTCAGGAAACTGACATTCAGGTCCACTTGCTCATTTTACATTTATATTGTTTTGACTGTAATCACTCTGTTTCAAGCCTATTTCTATCATCTTTGGTCTGCAATTTGTTTGACAAAATTCCTCCCAAGGGAAAAGAACTTGCAGAAGTCCCAAATCCTCTGATTCATCCACAGGTCGACTTCCATCATACCCCATTAGTCGACAGAGATTGTAAAATCATTGAGACTTCTTCTCAATTTGATTTATATGAAATCTATTGTTGGATGGAAGATCAGCTAATTGACCAAACAAATGAGATAGGGCTCTGGGACTCCCAATTCCCTCATTATATTTTTCCTCAGATACACAGAGTACCTGAATTTGTGAGGAAATGCCATGAATCTTATGATCCCAGTCGGAGAGCAATTATTTCACCCACGGGAGAAATCCTTTGCTTAATCAATTCTGATTCCATTTAAAAAATGTTGCAGGCCCCTACTACTACACCAACCCATCCTTTTTCCCATGAAAACCTAATATAAGCCTATCAAAAACTAGACTTTACTAAAAGATCCTAGACCCTTGAACTCTTTCTAGCTATTGATAGTCCTCTGCCTAAAAGAAACCCTCCTTATGATTCATCCATTTTCCTTGATAGAACCAAGCAAATCACCTCTATTTTGTCCTATTTTGCTTGGTTACAACTCTGATCAAAATGTTAATGAAGCCATCCTTGGTTTCTTGTCTATCTTTTCTGTTGATTCTAAAACCATTTTCATTTATGATTTCAGTCAATTCCTAGCTGAAGCAATACATAAACAAATTGTCAAATTTAATACTGAAGAAGTATTCGAGTATGCTTCAATGGGGATATTCTAGACATCAATGGGGATGAAGGAGAAAAAAGAATTTACATATAAACAGTTCATATAACTATTTATTCATCCAGCTATCAGTCTTATGAGTAGCACTCCAGTACCAAGGATTAATGAGGATATTTTCAAAATATTATAGTTGGTTAATCAAGCAGCAATAGGGTATTGGTATTGCTACCAAAACTATACAGAGATCAGGGTTTATGGTTGTGAGCTTCCACCCTACAAACTGCCCAAGTACCTGCCTATCAGAATCTTTTCACTTGAAAATATAAGGCAGAGGTTAAATGCAAATGAAGTGCATTTTGTGGCTGCAAAGAAGAAATCACAACTCAAGCTGAAAGCCCAAGTTGGTCCATTCATCTGTAACACCAGGGTAGCAGGAGAGAAAGCAGATAAATTACTAAAGGAGATGAAGTTTGGTTTGAGCTTCACTTGGTCTTATGACCCACAGCCACGCCTGAGATAGAATAATATAAAAATCAGTTGGAATGGGCAGAGAACACCCTCCAAGAGGCTGAAGAGCAGACAGTTTCTACATCAAACATGCAAACTCCACTTGCACAAGAAAACATAGCCAAGAGAGGGAGGGAACAATAGTCATCCCCTACAACTGAAGCATCAAGCAAGGGTTTTAGAATTGTGCACAGAAAGAAGAGACCTAGAATCTCTGTGATTGTAGGTGAAACATAGGAGTCTATGAAAACCTCATTTGATGGACTTGGAGAGACTATGTTCCATACACAGTTGGGTACATAGTCTACACAGTCCCCAACTCATTCCACTACTTCTCAGGAGCAGCAGATAACCTAGACTAGTGGAAGCACTCAGAAGGACAAGGAGGAAGACATCTTTCATGTTTTCAGTGACATCAAAAAGAAGAATGAAGGGTTGAAGTTGAACACCTACACACAGTTTTGGAAACATTCCTCCAGTTCTCAAGCCAAACTTCTTTCAGTCTTTGACTCTGAGAAGCGTAAAATGCAATTGGCTTATCTGCAGGCTCAGGTTCCACAGCCTAGGACTGCTGCTCAATATCAAAAGCATACCTCTTCTGAGTTCAATGTGAAGGATGTGCATCCAATTGATCAAATTGAGATGCACAAACAAACTGGGAAAATGATTGCTTCAACTTTGACAAACATTGCCATGAGTTTTTCAAAAATGCAAGTTACCTTGGCCAACACTCAGTCACAACTTAATTTGGAGAAAGTATCCTCATTAGCAAAGGATACCAAGATTCCATCCTTGGAGAATCTAGTGCTGAAAATGGAATATGATCCCTCAAACATAAACGTTGCAGAAGAGATTATTAAGAAAAAGAATGTTGAAGCTGCAGCATTAAAGAAGTAGCTGAAATTGCCATCTTGGGAGGAACCAATGGCCAAAGAAATTGAGGAGGCAGAAACTTAGAAGTTTGATATGATGAAGCTCATCATAGAACAAAATCTGCAGATCAAATAAATGGAGGAGTAGATGGAGAAATTGGTCAAGGAAAAAGAGGAAGTTGTTAACAAGGCTCAAACTCCAATGGATATAGTCCCCCTTACAACAATTCCCAAAACCAAAGTTTCCACTTCAGCTACAACATTGACTACAGGTGCAGCAGAAGGAGCTGAAAATCTTGTTGAAGCTGTTTAGAACCTATCTATCTAGACAGGAGAAATTAATAAATTGAAGGATGAACTCAAGGAGTTACGGCTTATGAAGTCAGTAGCAGACAATTCACATGCAGCATAGTTGAACATAGTCAAAGGTTAGACTGAAGTACTACAAAGGGAACTCAAGAAGTTTTTCATTGGAAATAAATTAGGATTAGCAAAGGAAATCTTGTGGGAAGAAATTATAGAATCAATCAAGGATATTTTTCCCTTTATCAAGATAGTTTTTGATTAGAAAGATCTCTTAGAGAAAGCTCAGGAATCAGTTGAAACCATTACCAAACAGCTTAAGGATATGCCAGAAATTGCCTCTGATATAATCAAGTTCCTAAATTCCAAAGACAACTACGAGCTTGAGGAATTAGGCATAAGTGATAGAACAACAACTATATTGGAGGTAAAGAAGATCATCACAAAGAAAAACCTCATCCTTCAGCTACAGGAAAAGTGCAGCAATGTCAGTACCACAGTTCAAAGTTTTTTCAATAGGATAGAACCCTTGACCAGCAAGGGTTTACCCTTTATGCTTGTGATCAATGAAAAATTGATCCCAATTGAGGATTATGTTCGGAAGATGACAGAGGTGGGAAAACATGCAGCTTCAGTTTCAAACATCAGAGGTTCAACAACACCGACACTAATAGTAAATACACTCAGGGATACTTTCTCTATTTTGAATGAAATCAGACACATATTTTTATTAAAACCAACTTTTACTAAATTTATAGAGATGGATGAAGTTTACAGGAGGGTAACCAACATTTCTATCCCAGATAAGAAACGCTGGGAAGAATTGACTAGCTAGCTTCAACAGTGTTCAATTTTTCCAGCGACAATCATCAACACCTCAGCACCAAAATAATGCCAGATCAACTAGAAGTTTTTATTTTGATTTTGTAATAATATATTTTGTAAAAACAGTTTAGGATATTTTCTGAGTTCTATTGTTGTATAAATAACTCTCTTCATGAGTTATTAAGGGTTGCATCCTTGAAGAAGCACCTTGAAGCCTCAAATGCACTTGACTTTTTTGGATCATTAATATAAAAGCAAAGGATTCTGAATTCTGATTTACACAGTTTTGTGTTTCCTGTAAGTTTTTCCAATGTTATTTATTATGTTTTTCTTCATATTCTTATGTCTTACATAGATAAATAGGTAGGAATAATTGGGTTTCAATCTATTCCTATAAGCTTCTAAAGTGATAATCTGTAAAGAGAATGAATTAATGAACTGTTTGTTTAATTAATTCCCTCTAAATCAATAAATCATTAGCGTCTTTTGTAAGCTTAAGCATATTTTGTTAAACCTTCTGAACCTATTTTAAAGGTTTTCATACTTATGATTATTTAATTTTCAGTCTGAAGAATGTGATAATCATATCATTTCTCCTTTTCTTCTCACCACCACCTTATAAGCTAAAATCACTATGTGAATTTTAATAGCAGCGCATTGTTTACATATTAATATTATTAAAAAGGTTAAGCCTCATTGTTTTAAATCTGGCTCCTACATTGATCCTCCAAATTAAAACAAAACCCCCAAAACAATTATCTTAGATACCCTGGCATGATAGCTGACCATTATCATCTCAGAGATACAACAGAATCTATATCTAATTAGGAGGGGTTTCCAAATTAAGATAGATCACCATAGATTGAAGTACTTTTAGGGACAATGATTATCATCACTAAATTAGAACAAGTGGTCATTATGATGTTATGCTATGATGATATATCATATATAAGAAAGGAAAAAAGAATTTGGTGGTCAATGCTTTGCCTAGGAAATATGAGGAGGAAGGATCCATCTTTTCTTTATCCTTACTAATACCAAATTGGATTGAATTAGTACAACGAGAATGGTTGGCTAATGACACTATGGTTCAACTCACCCAATGACTTAAGGATGACCCCAACCCCCCTGAGTGGCTATACTTTGCAACAAGACACCTTGTGGTATGAAGGGAATATTGCTTTGGTATAAAATTCAACTTTAAAGAAAGGGTGTTAATGGAGTTACATTCTTATCCTATAATCTAAGGCCACTTAGCTTTCGAAAACATATGAACAAGGTAAGCACTATTTTTGGGAAGGTGAAAGGACATCCATACTTTTGTAGCTAAATGTGAAGCTTGTCAAAAGAACAAGAGTGAAACAATGAAGACTCCATGAGCATTGCAACCAAAAATTAACTATGTCTCTATTCAGGCTAACATTTACGTGGATTTTATAAGGGGATTGCCTAAAGCAAGCAACAAACCTACTATCACAGTGGTATTTGATCACATTTCTAAATATTCTTACTTTTGTGCTTTAGTGCACCTTTTCACACCATTTTTTGTTTCCCATGTCTTCATGGATTGGATTTTTAAGTTACATGTCATACCTATTGTTGTAACTGCACATTGAAATGTCTCTATGTTGTATTATTATATTTGACAAATATGTATTTTTTTCAAATAAATATTCTAAATAAATGTTGATTTGATTTCTGCCCACTGAATATTTAAATTTCATGTAGCGTCTGATAGTTACAATGGCACGTGCTCTCATCAATGACATCTGATGAATTATGGTACCCCCCCACATTCCTGACAGTTAATGGGGGGGTCTGCAAAGTGGTTTCCCCTCATCCTGGTTTGGATACGTGTTCACTCCTCATACACTGCAACACCCCCCACCCCATGCTTGAAACCACATACCACTATCACCCCTTCCCCCCACAAACCTCTTATCCTCAATGTCATTATTCCCATGTTATACGTAATTTATTCCTACGGATAAGTATATCTTCCCTAAGTGGGTAGTTACACTTATAACAACTGAAGTAAGGATGTTTAACCTTTTCATAGAATAAATAGATAAGATAAAGGAACCTACTTGTGATCCTTCGCTTCCTTTGATCTCCTTCGAGTTGCTCCCGTTTCTCCCGCTCAAACTGAATTCACTCAATTGGTACCTGCCAACATATATAGAAGACGACAATAATCAAAGCATATGATCTATTTATTGTAAACAAATGGAATCGACAACATTTGAACATGCATTCATCATATATATAGACAAAAGTATTGGAAAAGGAACAAAAAACTTTATTGATTGATAGAAGGAGAAGTTACACCCAATGTGGTTCGATCTCGTGTCACTCATCCAGCTTAGTCCAAACCCTCATCACATCAATCCAACAGCATAACATTACTTGACAATGATTCAAGTCTCTAAACCAACAATATTTCTCTATAATATCCAAGCTCTCCTCGCTCTATGATGGGAGGCCAATTTTATAGATGAATGCAAGTGGTTTTGTCATTAATATGGCATTGAATGGTTTTCCATAATTGGATGATTAGTTTCCATGTTCAAATGGATGAGATGATAGAGGATTAGATAATCCAAGGCTATCCTAAGTTGAGCTCATCTTGATAGGATAGGATTTGGGTTCCTTCTAGAAGGCTCTAGAAAGGAGGAATATACTCAGGATCCAATGAACATTTCTAGGATTCTTGCCCAGCGCAGGCTTGAGTGGCCTTAGGTGCTCTGCAACACAACCTTGAATGGAGCTACCTGCTCTGCAAAGCACTTACCCCTGACTAGGGGTGCACTGGTGACCCAAGGAAGCACTTCAGTAGGGTTTGAAGTAAGGAAACTCTCATGGTTGAAAGCACTCAATGAGGTGTTATGTCTAGGGCATGTAGCAACTGAATTAGGGTTTGATAGGCCCTATTTACACTGATCTGATCATCGGGAGTGATGTTCCCAAATAGACCTATAACAACTACCCCCTAAACCATGAAGTCAAAAATGATAATGTTGAGTGATATGCTTTATGATGTGGTGAGGAGGATCTGAAGTAGACGGTGACCTGCATCAAGTACAATACATAATATCATGATATCTTTGAATTTTTCATGAATTGCTGAGGGAAGGAATATCCATGCTCAACATATAAACTTTTCATTACATGTACATAAATCAGATAGTCGTCTACAGATATTGATCCATGACTATCTGTGTAAAGCCATCGTACAAATGATTTAGTATTCTCCTAAAATCATAGCCCGGATGGATGAAACTATACCCAGGGTCCTCTATCTCATCCAATCGTTTGCTCAAGTATGAGTCTAACCATGTGAAAATGTGATCTAAAGTCGAACATGGGAAGACACCATCTGATTACCAGCTAATAATGTAAGTTGTTAACAAACTTAACAAACGCGAGAGAAATCACCAATAATTATAATGATTCTCAAGGTACTACAGTACATTCTGCATGGTATGAATATATGTTTTGATGTTGAACACCATAAAAAGTCTTTCAGTCGAAGGATTGTGACGTCAACCTATGACCGGAAGCGAGAAATTTTCCATTAATGTATGCAAGCCTCAAGGTACTGGAAGGGTGTTTCTAAGTCAACTTCCTAGATAATGTGATGATGTCGACAAGAAGTGACTCATCACAAGAGGGCCTTGATGTATCCCCCATCAACAAAATGAAACGAGTGTAATGATTTTGAAGACAGCATGTGACTGATGACACAATGTTTAGGAATGGCGGTCATGAAAATGAAGGTTTATGAGTAGTTTACTGAGTGAATTCTCTTGAACATGTCGGTGACATTAAATGAATTGGCAGCATTGACCCAAAACCAAAGTGATGGATGGTGTAATAGACCACAGGTATGATAACCATCAAGCAGATAACCCAACCCAAATAGTCACATAGATGAAGTGAAAGTTTCATGTTCAAGAGCAACTTGCTACCATAAAGTGATTTATCCCTTTTCCCATTTTCCCCAATCATTGCTGACCAGTACCTCTTTATTTTGTAACAAGCTTGAGGAGGATAACATATGCTTGATGTATAATTCTACCCTTCGGGTGAATCCATCGTTATTTGATGTTTTAATGAGTCTAGCGAAGATGAAACTCAGTCTTTTCATGATGGACAAGTTTGTCGCTATTTTATGTTTTAACGAGTTTAACAACAATGAGAACTCGGTCCTTTTCATATTTAGAGAGTTTGAGAAGGGACAAAAAGAAAAATCCACAAGTTCTTTTTCGTAAATTTTTCTCTCAAGTCTGAAAAAGCATAAAATAATACAAGAGAGAACCTATTGACCATGTTTGATCAATGTATTCATTTTTCGTAAGTAATCTATCTCATTCCAAAAAAGGGTTAAACTTATACTGAGTAGATGTCTTTTCCAATCTGTTTATGAGTTGGAAAGGAAAAGCAACTGGCAATATTTTCATGTTTAAAATGTTGAAAAAGAGCTTGAAAGGAGACCCCTTGTTTTTATTTTCTTTTAACGAGTCAAAAAAGGAAAATACTCGGCGGTATTTTCATTTTTTATGAGTCAAAAAAGAGCTGAAAGGTGACTCGTCCTAGAGGAACGAGTGGTATAAAGGGTAGCAACTAGTTCTGGAAATGGTGGAACTACTCAAAACATGTAATGGTCAAGGGACTGGCTAATAAAACCACTCATCGCTGCAGTCCCTCAAGAAACGAAAAACAACCAAGTGAAAGCATATGATCGGCCAAAGAGATGGTGGTGATGGAATGGAACAACCAAGGCTCATTTAGCAGAAATTAGCTGATAAAAATAGAAATCACAAGATGTAAATTGGGCATGGGTTCATTTTTACACAAGCTTGAACCATGGAGAACTCTGCTTGGATTTGGTTTCTTGTTTACACAAGCTTGAAACAAAAAACTATTCTTGCTATAATTTTGCATGCCCCCTGCATAATGACTCAATTCGAGGTACATGCCCCCCCAAGCTTAATTTAATTCAGCTAGGTGGATGGAATGAAGGTTCACTTTCAAGATTTTGGAAAGACTCTAGTGGGATTTTACGAAATCTTAATCAAAGACTCAATTTGGAAAAGGGAGTTGCTTCATTTTTTAATGAGGTTGACACAGTAAAATAACTATCCTCGAGACCCTTGTTTCATTTTTTAACGAGCTTGACACAAGACAAGGAACTATGCTCACACCCTTTGTTTCATTTTTTAACGAGGTTGACACAAGACCAGGAACTATCCTCATTCCCTTTGTTTCATTTTTTAATGCGGTTGACACAAGACCAGAACTATCCTCACACCCTTTGTTTCATTTTTTAATGAGGTTAACACAAGACTAGGAACTATCCTCATTGGTTTAATTACGCATATCAACTTCGGAATTATTGGAAATCTTCCATGAGTCAAATAAAGTGGAAGATATCATGTTACAGTCTCAACTTTTGCAACTTTTGTCATTTGTGATGGTGACGGTAGTGAAAATGTTCCCATTAGGGAAGAATATTTGAAGAGACCTACGCCAGTGTTCTGAAGAGATAATGGAGGTCTGTGAACTAATAGAACGCTTCTAGTAGCCTGTGAACTAAAGGTAGAGAAGACGAGTTGATCAATTACTTTGATTCCGCCTTTATGAGGGAAAACGATCATACGAAAGTATGTCGAAACCCCACAGCAGCCATAGCATAAACCCACGGTCTTCCTAGTAAAATATTGTAGTCAAGGGGTCTGTCAACGACCTCAACTTCAATAGTCACAGTTTTCCCCCTAGTTCTATTTGCAATTTACTCAAAATTCCACAAGGTGTATAAGTGCGACTGTCAAAAGCTTTTAACGTCATAGGTGATCATGACAAAGGTGGTGAGCCAAGTGTTTTCCAACAATTCATTAACATGATACAAGTAGATGCACCTTCGTCAACGATGGTTTGGTGAATGAGGTGATTCAAAGCATTTTCTTGGATCAATAACGCTGACTGCGCTAGTAACTGTGGCATATAACCCACATGGTTAAAAACTACGAGATTGGAATCCATTGGATCAATTCCACCAATTGCTGACAATAAAACATGCTTTTGGGAGGGACAATTTTGAAGCACCTCAAGCGTCAACATAGTAGAAGATGACTGAGCCAAATCTTCTACTATGTTATAATTTTGCGTTTCTCGAGCTCGAGCGTTGAATGTAGATTTATAAACAACTCCCTTAGGTGGTTTTATTGTTAACTCTGGTGCAATGGGTGGTGGAATGGACTCATACGAGGTCGAAGTCGAAGTATTGGGTTGATCTATAACCTAGTTATTCGATGATGACGGTGGATTACCGTAATCTTTACTTCATGTAGTCACCAAAACATCAGTCTTAGGCTTAGTGGCGGATAGCATAAGCACTTGTGAAGTGGAGGCATGATCTATAGCAACCAAATGAGTCTATGGGTTTGGAAAAGGGTCTGTCAACACAGCGGGTGTACTAGAAGTCTTAAGAAGTTTTGAGACTTCAAAGCGGTGAGGACAGTCTCGTGTAAAGTGCTCCTCATTACAAATTAAACATGGGTAACAAAGTTTCCTAGATGTAGAAGAGGAATCAGATGATTTCTCTCGAGGGGGGGAATTTTTTTTCTTTTTGGTTTTCCCCTTTTTCTTGCTTCTAAGTTGCTTTTCATTTTTACCTTTGTCAGATGACACGGCATTTATTTCGAAAGCAAGTGTATTATCAGGTGTATTAGAGGTTTGATTTGAAATAGCAAGTGTTTGACTAGATGGTCTACTTGTTGTTTTAGTTCTTGAAGAACCTATCACACTATCACCGACATGAGAGTCCTTACTGGATAGAGGTGGTGGAACAATAAAAGTTGGTCTAGGTGCATTTTGAATCTTGTCATAGAGCATGCTAGACTAGGTGTAAATCAAGTCTAAGTATTGGGCACGAGAAATTACTTGCTCTTCAGTAACAACTCCTCCATTAGCCACATCCTCGGTGATAGATGGAAACAAGCATTTAATAAACCACTCAGCAAAAAGCTAATCAATAACAAAATTTTTGACCATTCGACGATGACGACGCCACTAATGAACATGATCAGAAATGTGAGTAGTAGTGGTCTGTTTAAATTTGGTCAATAGTTTCATTCCAGTTTCATATCTGATGGGTAACTGGAAATAGGTTAAAAATGTAGTGGCTAAGGCTGTGAAGTTGTTAAATGAAGCTCGTGGTAATTCAATATACCACTTTGCAGCCGGACCAATGAGCGTTCGTTGGAAAAGACGTAGTCTTATTGAATCTCATTTAGGGAGTTGGATGAACATCATAAATGAAAATTCATAACATGATTGGACGGATCTTGTCCAAGATTTCCATTAAAATTAATAATATCAAAAGGCAATTTGTGTGGAATCACCGGCCACCAAGCTGAATAAAGAATAGGATCATTGGTAAGCTAATTTAAATCTGGTAATTCAAGTGTTGCGACAAAAGGAAATTGTCAGTTTAGGTCGGGTTGAGTGTAACCAAGGTAAGATGGAATTGCCTGGGCAATAGGCCTTTGCATACCAGCATAAGGAATATATTATTGGTAATCTTGATAGGGGTAGGTTTGTTGAGAATATCCAGTATAAGGTTGTTGTTGGGAACCAGCATAAATATTTTGTTGACCAAAACCAATATAGGCTTGTTGACTAGAACCTGGGTAAGCTTGCTGTTGACCAAACCCAACATAGGCTTTTTGACCAAGTCCAGGATAAGTTTGGTACTGTTGGAATTGTTTTTGTTGGTATTGTGGCTGCCATGGTTGTTGATACAATAGTTTTTGCCCACCAATATAAGTTTGACCAGGTTGTGGATAAATTGGACCAATAGAAGTCTGAGTCATCCCAGTTAATTGTAAACCAGCCTAAGGTTGTTGAATTTCAGACACAAACGGTTGTTGTAAAATGGCCTAAGAATACTGAGTCTGTAGACCTAAAACTTTAGGGCAAGAGGTTGAAGGACCAGCTTGCAAAGGTTTAGATACAATCAACTGATCTTGTGACTTTGGTAATGTCATAATGACAGGCGTAATAGGTATGGATGAAATACGTTGTATTGGTTGTGATGAATACACAAGCATTGGTTGAACAGGAATTGTAGGCTGCCATTGACAAACAGTCATTCTAGAATAATTTGGACCTAAAGATGACAATATACTTCCATATGGTGGCCCCCAAAGTATGGAGAATAAGAAGATTGGGCATATGTTTCTCCATATGGAAGTAATCCAGTGTTAAGTGGATACATTGGACGGTAACCAAATGGACCAACTTGATATTGACTTGATGGATCAAACTGTTCACTATTTGTAAGTGAAGAACCAGGTAAAATTCCTGTGGACGACATGAGTGAAGACCTGGACTAGAAGAAACACCAAAGTGAGTTCCAGATAATGATTGGTAATCCAGTGGGATGGATGGACCACCATACAGATGTGACTCAGGTGTTGTGGTAAACATCGAAGAAGTAGCAACAGTAGATGTTGTCACAGCTATAACAGATGATACAGTCTAGGATGTTGTTTCAGCCATTGTCAAATGACCCAATAAATGTCCTAATGAATCTACAGGAGTTTGAAAGTAAATAGGATCAAGAGGAGTAGTATAAGTTAACCGAGGAAAAGAAGGATAAAGATATGGCCCTGGTCCAAAACAAGTTGGAGTTCTAGGTGAAGTTTCTTCTTCAAATTCCTCTTCAATAGAAATCAAACCAGGTGGAAGGATTTCACGTGAGGTCTATAATAAATTTTTGGTGTTTGACTCTGCGGTAAAGGAGAAATCTCAACAGTTACAAATGTCTAAGGATAAATCAGTCGGTCGTCTCTAGGTACGGGAACAACTTATGGTTGTTCAACTTCGGGATCCAAGTGTTCTGGTAAAAGAACAATGGGTTCAGGATGAATTTTTTGAACAACTTCAGGTTCAAAAGTAACTTCTTGTTGAACTATGATAGGTTCGAGATCAAATTCTGGTTGAACAAATTCAATTTCAGAAGTAATTTCTTGTTGAAAAACTTTAGGTTGAGGATCAACTTCTTCTTGGACAACTTCAGTTACCGTTTCACTAGGTTCACTTTCAGTGTCCTCAAGTAATTATAAAGGCTGCACTTGAGTAGTAGATAAACCAATAATAGTAGGAGTAACTAGAATCGTAGTATGTACTGGTATAGGTGACTCTGGTAAATCAGATGAAGAACCAGAATTTTATGATGTACTGGATTTAGTTAAACGAGACCTCTTTTAGTGACTAGGTGTAGCTTCAGGCGGTAAAGTTTGTTTACTCGTTTTCCTACACGAACGACAAGGTAAAGGTTGATTTTGTTCCATGATTGCTGATTGATTTTATTGTAAAAAGAAATAAACAAAAAAAGGGTAATCTAGGCAAAAGAATTACCAAGTAACTGTGAACTACAATATACCACCTCAGAGGAGCCAAGGACTTAACATACGTGCAGGTAATCTCCCCGAATGTTGTTTTTGATGTATCACAGTATACAAGGTGGCCAAATCGGTTACCTATGGATGCATAGAAACCTAATTTAGTCCTCCCAAATATTCCTGAAAGTATGTGGAGGCCCAATCCGTGTTAGCGTTGTCTAATGCGAAACCGCATAATGAGAGCATTCCCTTGTACTTTTCATACTATAACACCGCCCGATATACCCCAAAAGTACGTGGATGAGCTACGATATACTTATGTACATGGAATGAGGTATCACACTCAGAATGTATCACAGAACATTAGCGACAGCTGCTATGTTTAAAGACGTCGGAACACATCTCTAGCATAGACCTCTAAATGTTATGCGTTAAGTTACAATGCTCCATTAGGTTAATTGAGATAAATTTTAGTTGATCTTGTTTAAAAGTTTTCCTTTCAAGTTCATCGTGTGATGTTTCTGAAACTCCTAGAATGCAACTAAGATGAGAAACATTCTTTTCATTTGATTTAAACAATGAAAACCGTAACTAAAAGGGATAAAGCAATCAGAATCTCTAAACAAAGAGCATAGAGAACATCTAATGCAACTTTCCCTATACCATTCCTACAAGCACACATAGACTTCTAAATGCATTATGCATGTTTTTATTTTCATTCCTTTATTGTTTAGATGAACATAAATAAAATAAATGCACAAACGATCAATCAATGCTTTTCACAAGAAATGAAGACTTTACGATAGTTTCTTTTTCAAAGAAATGAAGACTTTACGAAAATATTTTTTCATAAAAGTAAAGACTAATCAATGTAAGCTAACTTTGGAATTGATTTGACAATGATAAAAAAAAAAACATAAAGAAACATTGAACAAACAAATCCAAAGTGGGCATGGAAAAGAAATGCTAATTTGGACTTCAGGGACAAAGAAACATTGACCATTCAGCAAACAATATGTGAAACAATTCGGAAAAAATCAAGCAAAAAGATGGGTTTTTAGCTTGACAAGGACCAGCGTAGCCCTGAGTGGGAGACAGTGCGTTGCAGAGCACTATCTCTAGGCTAAGGCTGCTTTGCAGAGCGCTGTGTTAAGAACAACGGTGCATTGATGCCAAAGAACACTATCAGCACACAAATAAGCACACATTTTGACCAAACAAGCTTCAAAATGAGTGAATATGGGTAAATGAACTGAAGCAAAGTCTACTAGGTTGCTAAGACAAGGGATAACTACCAGGAATGATGATCGTTCCCCAGTATGATCACTAATTTGTCATACGGAATTTATACCTATGGATAAGTATATCTTCCCTAAGTGGGTAGTTACACTTAGAACAAATGAATTAAAGATTTTTAACCTTTTCCTACAATAAACAAATAAGATAAAGGAACCTACTTGTGATCCTTCGCTTCCTTTGATCTCCTTCGAGTTGCTCCTTTCGCTCCCACTCAAACTGAATTCGCTCAATTGGTATTTTCCAACATAAACAGAAGACAAAAGAAATCAAATCATATGAACTATTTATTGTAAACAAATGGAATCGAAAATGTTTGAACATACATTCATCATAGATATAGACAAAAATATTGGAAAACAAACAAACAACTTTATTGATTGACAGAAGGAGAAGTTACACCCCATGTGGTTCGATCTCCTGTCACTCATCCAGCTTAGTCCAAACCCTCATCACATCAATCCAACAGCATAACATTACTTGACAATGATTTCAAGTCTCTAAACCAACAGTATTTCTCTATAATATCCAAGCTCTCCTGGCTCTATGATGGGAGGTCGATTTATATATGAATGCAAGTGGTTTTGTCATTAATATAGAATTGAATGGTTTTCCATAATTGGATGATTAGTTTCCATGTTCAAAGGGATGAGATGATAGAGGATTAGATGATCCAAGGTTATCACAAGTTGAGCTCATCTTGATAGGATAGGAGCTGGGTTCCTTCTAGAAGGCTCTAGAAAGGAGGAATATACTCAGGATCCAATGAACATTTCGAGGATTCTCGCCTAGTGCAAGCTTGAGTGGGCTTAGGTTCTCTGCAACATGGCCTTGAATGGGACTACCTACTCTGTAGAGCACTTACCCCTGACTAGGGGTGCGCTGGTGACCCAAGGAAGCACTTGAGCAGGGTTTGAAGTCAGGAAACTCTCATGGATGAAAGCACTCAATGAGGTGGCATGTCTAGCGCATGTAGCAACTGAATTATGGTTTGATAGACCATGTTTACAATGATTTAATTTTTGGGAGTGATGTGCCCAAATAGACCTGTAACATCCCGCCATTCTCACCCTCTGACAACCTTCCGCTATGTTTAGCCATGACTACCTCTCCCACTAGATTTATCATACGACTGTTACCTCAGTTATTACTCCCACCAATATCCAAATATATTAAATCCAATGCGCCATTAATGGTTAATCCAACAAAATTTCATTATGATAGCCATGATAAAAAAAAAAATTATCCCCACCAAACTTGATTATTTTACCATTCAATCTACAACCAGAGCCTCCAGAACATTATCAAAGTGAATTCCAATAGTTAACGGCGACCAATTATCATTACTCTCGAGTAAACCCTAATTTGTTCTCAGTAATATTTTTTTTCTCCAAAATGGCTACCCATAAAGGAAAATCTAAAGTATCTATAGAAAATCCCATGTTACCTTTTGTGATAAATTTAGATGAATTGCCCCTTATCAACGCCCATTTCAAGATTACTGAAACCAATTGTGTATTTGACTTGTACGAACTTCAAAATTGGGCATTTCATAAGTATGAAGATGTAGGTGATGAATTATTTTTCTGGGAATCCTTGCTTCCTCTATTTTGTTTCCCTCAAACACAACATTTCCCAAAATTTGTCACCTAGTGTGGAGCTCGATATCTTCCAAGTCAGAGAGTTGTAATTGCTCAAAATAATTACTCTTTTTTCCATAACCTATGAGTCAATTTGCTAGGCCCTAGAGTTAAACTCTCAAGACTCCCTTCACCCTTTTTCCACTGATGCCCTTATTACCATAAGCTTTATTTTTCAGAGAGAGCACATATTTTTTAGTCTTTTCTACCAGAAAAATCTAAATTACCCAGGACAAACCCACCTTATCCCTCTACAATGTTCCCTGAGATACCTAGGCAAGTTATTTCTATGGTCTCTTTTCCATTAGGATATCCAAATGATCAGTGGGTAGATGAAGTTATTTCAGGGTTTTTATCAGTATTTTCATATTTTCATTTGCTAAGAAACCCTCAATTATGTTCAATTACAGTCAATTTCTATCAGATGCAATTCATGACCAGTTCTTAAATTTCAGTATTGAGGGATCATTCAAGCACCAGTCGATTTTGGTTTACGTGTTTTTGTATAATCAATCAGAAATGTTTAAATTTCCTCTATAGAATTTGGATACTTAAGGAAAAACACAATTAGTGATTCATTAGACCTCATTAGTGAGGAAAACTTCCAAAGAATTCTCTTTAAGTGAATTTTTCAATCAATTTTTGTATATGGAAATTTGTTTGTTAAGTAGTGATGCAGTTCCCAGGGTTTCTAAGAAGATCAAAAGGATTCTACACTTGAGTGAGCAGTGTAAAGTTGGAGACTGGTATTTATACCAGAATTTTTCAAAAATTAGAATCTATGGTTGTGATTTGGCACCCTACAACTACCAGTGTTCCTCCCCATGAGAATTTTCACATTAGAATATGTCAGATAGATGATGAACATGATGACGTTCATTTTCTTTCCAAGAAGAAAAAATCTCAATTTAGACTAAAGGCATAGGTTGGCCCATTAATATTCAACACTAGAGTTGCAAAAAAAGAAATGATTTGTTAATTCAGATGAATTTTAGATTGAGATTTAGTTGGTCACATGATCCATTAGGAGTAATATCATCAATGAGAGTTAGACAGAAGTCTGCACCATATGTGCACATTACAAAACCTGAGATTGAAAAATATGCTAACAAAGAAGAATGGGAAGAGAACACACTCCAAGAAGTTGAAGAACAAGTTTCCAGTCAAACAACATAGGAAACTCCAAGGTTGAAAGAAAAAAAATTAAAAAGGTTGAGAGAAATCATATCCCCAGTGGTATCAGAGTTACAAAAGGTCACATTCAAAGTTTATAGGAGAATAAGTCTATAAATGTTGAAGAGGAGTCATCAGAAGTCCAAACTTTTGAGAACCTACCACAATCATACTTGCAGGAGAGCCTGTATTTTTATTGCAGTAAATAGAAGAAACCATTGTGGATTCTCCTTCCTCTCCTTCTTCTTCAGAACAATAGAGTATTTTTCCAAAATTCATAGAGATGAAGAAGAAAAACAAGGCATTAAAAACTTCAACATATGTAGAGTTCTGGAAATAGTCTTCCACAACATAGACCGATATAATTTCTTCCTTAGATGGTGGAAGAGGAAAATTCCAATTAGCATTTTTGGAACCAAAGGTTCGTGTGCCAAAGAGTGTCAAGATTAGAAAACCTCTATATTTTCATTTGATACTAAACATATACATCATATAGATCAAATTTATCTCCATGAACAAGCAGGAGAAATGATCTACACATCCTTGACAAGTTCTTCCATGGCAGCAACCAAGATACAAGCATCTTTGAACAATATTCACTCTTACTTGAAGCTAGAAAATATGTCTTCTCTAGCTAAGGATACCAAGATTAAAGGACTAAAAGATTTGATTTTAAAGTTAGGACTAAATCATAAAGATGTAAAGGAAACTAAAAAAATAATTAAAAGCATAAATACAGACATTCAAGCACTGAGGAAACACTGAAATTACCAACAACTGGGCACCCTCAAGCATAAGAAGTAGGTCAGCTGGAAAAGGAAAAGGAAAACATGCTTCAAATGATTGTGGAACAGAATGTGAAGATACATAAAATGGAGACAGAGATGGAGAAATTAATAAAGGAAAGGGAACTTCAAATCAGCACTAGAGAAGGGACATCCATAGTAGCAATATCAATAGCAGAAACAGAGTCTACTAGTCAGAACCCAGCGGAGCAATAGGAGACTTGTCATTAAAATATATGGAGATTGAGAAGCCTAGAGCTCAGTTGGAAAAGACCCAAGATAAAAATAAATAAATAAATAAGGTTGATAATGCATATCTTTCCAAAGTACATAAAACTTCATATTAACCAAGCAACTTGAAAAATATGAAAATGAATTATTGATTGCACAAACATTATTTGAAGCAAAAGGAAAAATATGGATTGATATAAATTTGACCATAACTAAACTATGGACATATATTGAAATCATTTTTGAACAGGAGGAATTGGTGCCAAGATCGTAGACAACCATTACAAAAAACAAAGAAGGCTTAGATCACAAGCTAGGAGAAGCAACCAGAATAATCAAAGTGTTGAATTCTAAAATGAATGAAGAATTGGAGGAATTGGGAATTGAAGACAGGACTAATACACTTCAAGAAGTAAGAAGAGCTTTGACAGAAAGGAACTTAATGTTACAATTAGAAAATAAATGTCAAAACTTAGAAGTACAAGTGAAAAAATTTCATAGAAAATTTAATGTTTTATACCAGAAAGGACTTCCATCTCTAAGAGATTCTAGTGGCCAATTGATTCCATTAGAAAATTACCAGCCCATATTACATGAGATAGTAGTAGATAGAAAAAAAAATTCTAAATTCAAAGGGATAATCAGTGGTAAAGCATTCATTGAAGGCCTAGAATATGACCTTTTTATCCAACATGAAATTCAACATTTGTTCATCACTAGGCCAACTTTTGAGAAGTATATAAAGGTGGATGAAGCATATAGAAAATTAACAAAATTATCTATTCCAGATGACAAAAGATGGGATAAATTACTCAAACTCATCGAGTAAAAAAGAATGCGAAATCTCAGCAACCAGTTATAGTAAAAGGAGCAAAAAGCAAGATAATAGGAACATAAAGGAGAGAATTCAGTTTGAAGCAACAGTCATAAAACAACACCCTTGAATTGTGTGTTGATTACTCTAATTAGTTCAGAAAAAACTATTTTGTGTTTTGTTTTGTAAAAAAATCTAAATCAATTTTGGACAGTATTGTATTTTGTAATGAATTTTATTAGATTTAGATATTTTGTAATTATACTCTATAATTATTTTGTAATTTGAAGAAAGAAGGGTTGAACCCTTGTGATGATCCAATGACACTATTGTACTACTATGAAATATTTATGAAGATAATCAAAGGATTATGACTTCATTCTTAATGACTTTTGTGTTCATGTGAGTTTTTCTGGTTTATTCATTTATGTTTGTCATAATATATTCAAGGTAACATAGGAGTTAGGGTAAGGCTAAGTTAAGTAATAACTTCCCTTAAATATCGCTGCAAAGTTATCATCCTTATGGAGATTAACTAATTGAACAATTTGTTTAAATTAGTTCCTCTGCATCTTTAAATTGTTGCCTTCTGTCATCTCTTGAATATATTAGTTTTGTTTGTAGAAATTTTTTGCACGCATCAATTGTATTTAATTAATTAAGTATTCAATATGAATGCTTGATTATTAAATATATTCTCATTTCCTACTTTCAAAATCATTTAAAGTTTTATATTGTTATGATTGAAAATCATCCCTTTGAAACTTCTTAGAAATATTTGGATTTAACAAGTGTTAAAGGTTTAAAGCATTGGTCATCCAACTCAACTAACATCCTTACATAGATGCTTTGGCACAATTCCCCGGCCTAGAATTGTCTACAAATATACAACATCATATTGGCACCATTGTCGAGGAATGAAGTTTGAATTTTTTTTCCGTGGGACAATGATCAGACTTACCTCTTAATGGTGAACAAGAGGTCAATAGGCTAAAATCTTTCACCTTGCATCTTCACTGGTTAAATATGGCTTCACGCAGGCATACGAGATCTCATTCAGATCCACAATTTTTCTTTCCTTTATCAAATCTAGAGAGATTTGTGAGAATTGCATCTATCAGACATAGATTAGAAGCTTCAACTTCTACTACTACCTCTCTTCCTCCTGAGATACCCTCACAAACTAAGCCTTTTAAATCAACCCCAATCCCTGTTGAATTATTAGATCTTCCACCTAAATTTTAGAAGTCCTTTCTAAAGCAGTAGATCTTCAATCTGCATTACTAGTCCATCAACTTGAGTCTTTTGACTTTACTGATTTCCATTCAGAAAAATATGATACTGAAATAGGTCCTGAACTTCGATTACCTTAATTGAAACTAGATGATTTCATTTCCTATTTCATACATACTTATCCTTATATTTCTTCCAAGCTTGAAGAGGAACTTAGCATTTATACAAATCCCCTAGCCTTTGAAGATCAAGAGAAAATCCTACTTGAAGTTCAGAAATTAGTTGTTCATCCTCAATTTTTCAAGAAACCTAAACCTCCATCCCAACCATCTTCAAGCAAAGTTTTCTCTCCTAAACAGAAAGTTTTATTACAACACCAAATGGCTAGATTTAGGCCAATTGTAACTACTCGATATGCAGCATTAGTACTTCCACCAATAGCCCAACTTCATGATTTTCCTGAAGGGTATTTGAAACATTTTCCCAGATTCAATGGAGAAACAAGGCCATCTGCAGAAGATCATTTGGTTGCATTTCATGATTTTGCAGACAATATGAACATTGAACATGAGGATGTTTATACAAGACTATTTGTTCAATCATTAAAGGAAAATGTCAGGATATGGTTTAGACAATTACAAGCAAATTCTATAAATTCATGGGTTGAATTAAATAACATTTTCAAGAATCAATGGGGAATTAAAAAGGATCTTTTTTACTATTTAACATAATTTGAATATTTGACAAGAAACCCTAGTGAACCTGTTTTAGACTTTATCAAAATATTTAATAAGATTTGAAACAAGATGCCACCAGATTGTAAACCACCAGTCACTGCAGCTAAAGTTATATTTTCTAAAAAACTTGATGATGATTTTGCTGTAGTTATTAGAGAGGGAAAATCTGAAACCTTAGCATACATGCAAACTAATGCAATTCAGGTGGAATGTAACAGGGAAACATCTAGTAAATTGAAAGCAAAGGTAGAAAAAGTTGAAAGGAAAATGAAATATAGAGAGGAAAGTACTTCATCATCAAAGAATAAAGATGAAGAACACAAAATTGATGAAATAACATCTTTATTAAAAAATTTGTCTAATCAAGTTTCAAGAATGGAAACGCAGCCTAGAGTAATCCAACAGGTCGCAAATAGACCTCCAATTCAATATGGAAGACCTTTTCAACCTCAAATTTTGCAAATACCAAAGACATCAACAAATTCAACCACCATTATGATTTATGATCAAGACCCTGAAGAATTTGTCCCTGTTGTTACAAATGATATCAATTATTTTGAATATCCATCATCTCAAAATGTTATTATCCCATTTAGTCAGGATTAGCCTCTAGCTCAAAATCAATAATCCTCCCAAGTTTCTGTAGAAATTTTGAATAATTTAACACATATTCAACAGAGATTATCCTGATCATGTACTATTGTGGAAAACATACACAATACATAAGCTCCTCTACGTTGATCATCAATATAGCAGCATCAATAACAATAAAACATCAAGAGCATTCACACATTAACACAGTATGTATCCCGGGGAAAGCATCTCGCTAAAAACCCCAACTATCTGTATATTAATGATTGAGTCATGTAACATTACACAGCATAATACTTCTCACAAGTATCTCCACCTCTGTTACACACAATACAACTCAGATCTGAATCAATCACTGGCTCAAATCTCCTTCGCTGCTTGCCTGCCTCCCGCTGCTCAATACCTGCTGCAAGAAATGATGAATAATTCCATAGGCAACCACGTATTTAACTTGTCAAAATTCACGTGAGCACAAGCTACAATGTGGGCAAACTCATTGGCATACTCAATCCCTTGACTGTGCAAGATCTGATGCACAACTATAGTCACAACTGATAGCAATCTGATTCTCTAACACCTGTCCCTGCTGAACTGAACATGCACTGACATGCAAGTGAGTTAACTGATGTATTCATTAGTTGTATTATGAGTTAATAACTTGTGAATTAATTAATAACTAATTCACCCAACTCATCTCTAGTCTATTCGCCAGTTAGACTAAATACAACCAGTTTAACAAAAGCTAAACTGAACACAACTCCATCAACGGCACCTCCAGTCCACTAAACTCAACTCACTTGAGTTCTAACTGAAGTCATGCATGCAAATATTCAACTAACCCATAAGAACCACGTATTTCCTTCTGGGATCTGCATGTACCACATCCGTAGCTCATCCTGAAGTGGTCCAAGAGAATAAGACAAAGTTTATAGTCTAAATATTATTATGAGCTAATAATATTTGACTGTTCTATATTTAGACTGAGCAGTCACTCCGCTGTGGTGTCACTCCGCTGTGGTCTAAAAATAGAAATCCATCTATTTTTTCCAACTTGATCAATCATCCATAAACAGCAACCTGCAATCCATAGACATGATCCATATGTCTAAAAATAGACATAGTCTAAAAAATAGACTTGCGCCAAAAATAGCCTGCGGGCCCACTTAGTGAAGGCGACTCTTTTCACTAAGCTCCATCATCTTGTTGCAATCTCAACACCGGCAACAGGGCAGCCAGCCTAAGTAGAACAAGGCTATTGGTACGAACAAGCCTTGTGCATGTTGTGGTGTACATGGCCATTACACACATGAGTGTCCCCTCCTATCCCAGATGTGCCAAATGTGGGAAGCTCAAGCAACTTCTAGAGGTCAACATTCACCTCAGATTCTTGCAACACCCCAACTAACGGTGCTCACAAATCCTCTCCCTCAACAACGATTTGTTATTTCTCAACCCTAGCCAGGTCAAGTATCCCACCTCCCCCAACCTTTTGGTCTTGGTGACTACCAGATCCTCATGATGGATTCTGACGAGGTCAATACCTCTGATCAACAGCTAGCTCCTCAGCACTTTGGTGTTGCCATCTTAGCCGAGTCATCCGGATCCACCCAACTGGGACCTCTTCCATTTGTGGGTGCCACTCCTATGTTCCCACCAGGAACCTCTCCTCTAGGTCTTAACCATCCAGGAGTTGTTCCACCGGGACATTATCCAACAGGACATATACCTTTTTTAATCCCCCCTCCGAGAGCATTTTCTGTCCCTATCATGGCTTCCCTGGTCCTTCCTAATGTGACTTTGGGGATCCCATTATGGTACATTGATCCTCCAACAAGCACTCTTCCTAGTTAGCTACGATCATTACATGCTTTGACCTCGGTTCAATCGGTCCCTACGATCCCTGTCGTTGCTTCAATTCCACTACAACCTCAATAGGAACCCATTCTTGTTGTGAAAGCATCTAGACAGAGGGGGCATAGCCAAGTGGAAAGAACCTAAGGTCAAGGCTCCCCAAGATCCTCCATCCCCTAAGGCCCCAAAGCTGACACCACCGTTCACTTTGTGTCAAGTTGTTGGGCACGCCATCAATAATTGTCTTGAACTTCCTCAACTTAAACCTTTGTTTCATGAAGCGTTCCCTGAGTCAAATATCCCAGAATTCCATGTTAACTTACCGGTCCCACTTAAGAAACTCAAAACGCTTTGCAAAACACCCTTGTGCCTTGTGTGATCTTCATGGTCACTATTCCCATTGTTGCCCTCGTCTCAATGAATTTCGTGATTGCCTTGGGGCGATTCATGAATACGAGGCCACTTGTAGTGGAGCCTCTAATCCTCTACCTATGAATTTTGGTACCACCAGTCAAACAAAACAGGGAAACTCTGGCCCTACTATTGTGATCCCTCCCACTGATGTCGATATGACAGACACCACAAGCCCCATTTTTTACTATTGTCATCCTTGAGTTCCTCGCAGGCAAACCTTTCTGAGGTTTCTGCACATGTTTCTATCGAACCTCCTTCGAAAGAATCCCAGGTCTCAACATCAATATATCCTCCATCTACCATTCTAGATGATGCGTATATGAACCTTATTTCTCAAGTTGATGCACCAGGTAATGTCGCCACGTCAAGGAGTTAATCTTCCTCCCATCTGCTCATCTCCCAGCCTGATCAAGACACCATGGAAGTTATGTCTACCCCTGGTTACCACTACCCTTGAGTAAGGGGGCATTTCTTTAGAGGATTTTGAAGGCCATCTCCTTCTTAATCCTCCCAATGCGCTCTACCTCAAGAAACTTTTCTCATAGCACATCCCTTTAATTTGTGTGTCTTTATTCTTGCCATGAAGTTAGGTAGATTGCATCATATCATCTGTTGTCTTTTGCACCTTTCATATGGATCCATCATCCACACCATATATTGGCCATGCCGACGGTACAAGTCACTTCTCCCGGAATTTAGCCTTGGCAACTTAGGCCATTTTTACCCCCTTGCATACATATCCTTTCAAATGGCATGTGCATTAGATCTGCCACCAATAATCAGGTCAAATATGATGCAGTGATAGGTTTGTTAGTCTATGCCCTCGCTCATTGCATCTGTTATGAAACCAGCTCACAAAAAGATAGAAAAGAGAGATCAACGACTTAGAATTCAACCTCTTCGAGGGGACAACCTCCTTTACATTACATAAATGAACAATTCTTCGATGATTCAAAGGACAAAACCTCCTTTCTATATATAGGAGTCTAAGGAGTCACAATATAACCCAGCCGACCTAACAATAATAATATAAAGCCACAAAAATAACAATAGAGGGATTCTATGGGGCACAGTAATAACAATATGGGGACAATAGGGGCACACAAATATTAATAAGGGGTACAACTACAATAGTAATGGGGTAATCACTA
>APFE030574028.1:159212-179167 GCA_000404065.3 Pinus taeda | reverse complement strand
TGATAATACAAGTGCAATCAGAATTTCAAAGAACCCAGTCATGCATTCAAAGACCAAGCACATACCGATCAAGTATCACTTTCTTCGGGAACAAGTATTGGAACAAAAGGTCAAATTGGAGTATGTTCCTTCTAAGGAACAAGTGGCTGGTATTCTCACTAAACCACTGCCCAGGGAAACTTTTGAATATCTCAGACAGAAGCTGGGAGTAGTTGATGCATCATCTTGTTGTTAAACTTGTCTGTTTCAGAAAAAAAAGGAGTATACGCGAGTTTCCTGAGGAGGATCCGCGTACATACGCCGGTTTGTGCAGAGAAAATCATGTATATGGAGGTTTGATGTTTATCAGAAGGGACAGGCTCTGGTTGGAAGTTGTCTGATATGGGTCTGAAGAGACCATCTGGCACTGGTTCAGGGGGAGCAGATAAACTTCTAATGATGCATTGTTAGCATTGTCTTAGAATCTTGTGGTTCTTGTTCACAGCTGTTGTTGGTGGAACAAGTCATGGTTGCTGATCTGAATGGTGATTGACAGATGCTGCTGCTTGGTGACTTTCATAAGTCTTGCCCTACATATTTCATCTCTATGTCATGTATCTCTTTTATGGTGTCAAGGTCATGTAACAGCCTATTTTGGTTTCCCCACTATGCCTGGGATGAAGATGTAATGTACTTGGTTGTCATATGTAATTTTTTGATGTATCCCCACTTGGTTGGGTGGATGATCCCCACGTGGTTGGGTGAAGGATGTATATATTGAGTCTTTTGGTGATAGAAAGGTCTTTTATGATGTATATGTCATTGTTTGTCTTGAAGAAAATATTTTGCAGATCTTGCCTACAACCAGAGGGAGCATGGTCAGCACAGCAGGGCAGATATTTCAGCATGTACTCAGGGGGAGCACAACCCTTTGCCCTTGATGACAAAGGGGGAGAAAAGAGGATCTTGGTGTTGCCATCAAGTCCAAAGGGGGAGATTGTTGGCATTATGGCATAGGTTTGATGCTATGGCTCTGGTGTTGTCCTTGATGGCAACTCATCTTGGTGACAGATCTCAGTTCAAGCACTCAAAAAGAAGAAAAAGACATATACGCAAGTTCACCTAGACAAAGACGCGTATACACGCGGGTTATACGTTACAAAAGCGCGTATATGTTGGGGAACTTACTCTTGGTCCATGGTAGTTAGTCCTTGGGATTTGAACCTATTATTTTGGACCATGGCATCTCGTTAGATGTGTTGATCCCTAGTTTTGCGTTCATGGTATTGAAATGTTATGGTTTTGGACCGTGGTATTGTGGAAGGCCTAAGACTATAAAAGAGGAAGGAGATCTTGTGGCAAATGATCATCTGAATTATCATTGAATATCTGAAAAAGTGGTAGATTTGAATGTTGGTAATTGGGTTATGGTGCATATCTGGATCTGAATAAGGAGGAACCTTAGCGCAAAGAAGAAGGATAAGTTCTATTGATGGGTCATAATCTTTAAGCTTGAATGATAGTTTCTTTATATTATTTTGGTCTGTTATATGTGGCGCTTGCTTGATCTATAACACTGATAATCTGGGTTAATTAGTGTTTTTGAATATCTGAAAGAGCGAATTATCCTTTAGAGATCTATACGCAGGTTCAGTGAAGCGAAGGCGCGTATACACGCTGGTTCAGTGAATGGAAACAGCATATACGCAGGTTGTTCCAAACAAAGAAGCGTATGCACGCATGTTGCAGGTTATTGAAATAGCGTATATACTCTAAGTTGTGATCTAGCTACTTTTGTTTATTGTTGCTGTGTTCTGGGGTCAGTGTTTGGTGTGTGGTTTTTGGTACTGTGTTTTGGGTACAGTTGTCAAAGAAGTATCTACTTGATTCAGATCTAATTGGTGGAAAGGAGATTGATTGATTATTGATGATTGATTGATGTTTATGGATCCAGTCTAAAAATTTATGAAACGTGGTCCGTGGAAGAAAGAGAAGGTTGTAGCCCTCTGTATGCCAACACCTACGTACTAGTATCTTGGCTAGTGCAAGAGCTAAAGGGGGTTGCAGCTCCCTTCCAGGAGAAGCTAGAGAATGAGAGAGGGTTGTAGCTCTCTGCAGGTTGCAGCCTGCGTACTGGTAAAGGACTGCACCAGTACATTGTAAAGGAAGTTTCTAATTTAAAAGAAGATAGAGACGAATCGCAGCAGGTGGTTTTCACCCACATTGGGTTTCCACCTTATATCTTGTGTTCTTATGTGTGATTGTCTTTCTGCTCTGTTTTACTGTCTCTAGTTACTGGTTATTTGATTCTGCAACATAGATTAACAATCATCTTCAAGATAAAGAAAATTAAAAGCTAGCTTTGTATACGCGAGTTTCCTTCTGCATAGTTGCGTATATACGCAGGTTTATCTATCTGAGGTAGCATATATCATTTGTTTAAAAAAAAGGAATATTTTACTTAATAATACTGATTCACACCCCCCCCCCCCAAAGCATTATTCCAACAATTCAGTGATCCATTAGACCTCATTAGCAAGGAAAACTTTCGAAGAATTTTCCTTCAGAGGCTTTGTCAACCAATTTCTGTATATGGAAATTTTTTTGTTAAGTAATGATGTAGTTCTAAGGGTTTCTACAGAGATCAAAAGGATTCTACCCTTGAGTGGGAAGTCTAAAGTTGGAGACCGGTATTTATAACATAATTTTTTAGAAATTAGAATCTATGGTTATGAGTTGGAACCCTATAAACTACCAGTGTTCCTCCCCATGAGAATTTTTGCATTAGAATTTATCAGACAGGTGATGAACATCGATGATGTTCATTTTATTTTGAGGAAGAAAAAATATTAATTTAAACTAAAGGCACATAGTGACCCATTCATAGTAAAAAATAGAGCTGCAAAAAAAAAAATGATTTGTTAAGTCAAATGAAGTTTATATTGAGTTTCAGCTGGTCACATGATCCATTAGGAGTAATGTCATCAATGAGAGTTGGACAGAAGTTTGCACCATATGCGCACATTGAAAAACCTCAAATTGAGCAGTATGCTAACAAAGAATAATGGGAAAAGAACGCACTCCAAGAAGTTGAAGAAAAGTTTCCATTCAAACAACATTGTAAATTCCAAGGTTGAAAGAAAAAAAAGTAAAAACGCTGAGAGAAAGCATATCCCCAGTAGGATCAAAGTTACAAAGGTTGTATTCAATTTTTTTAAGAGAAGAAAGTCTATAAATGTTGCAGAGGAGTCATCAGAAGTCCAAACTTCTTAAGAACCTACCACAATCATGCTTTCAGGAGAGCCTATATTTTCATTACAGCAAATAGAAGAAACCATTTTGGATTCTCCTTCCTCTCCTTCTTCTTCAAGACAGCAGAGTATTTTTTGCAAAATTCTTAGAGATGGAGAAGAAAAATGAGGCATTAAAAAATTCAACATATGAATAGTTCTGGAAACAGTGTTCCACAACTCAAACCAAGTTACTTTCTTCCTTAGATATTGAAAGAGGACAATTCCAATTAGCATTTTTGGAACCAAAGGTCCTTGTGCCAAAGAGTGATGAAGATTACAAAACCTCCATATTTTCATTTAACACTAAACATATGCACCCTATAGATCAAATTAATCTCCATAAATAAGTAAGATAAATGATCTACACATCCTTGACAAGTTATTCCATGGAAGCATCCAAGCTATAGACACTGAACAATATTCACTCTCAGTTGAAGCTAGAAAATGTGTCATCTCTAGCTAAGGGTATCAAGATTAAAGGACTAGAAGATCTGGTTTTAAATTTAGTACTAAATCCTAAATATGTAAAGGTAGTTGTAGAAATAATTAAAAGCAGAAATGCAAACATTCAGGCACTGAGGAAACAACTAAAGTTAGCAACAACTGAACACCCTCAAGCAAAAGAAGTAGTTCATCTGGAAAAGGAAAAGGATAAAATGTTTCGAATGATTGTGGAACAAAATGTGTAGATTCAGAAAATGGAGACAAAGATGGAGAAATTAATCAAGGAAAGGGAACTTCAAATCAGCATTGGAGCAGGGACATCCACAGCAACAATATCAAACAAAGACTACTAGTCAGAACATAGCAGAGCAATTGTCAAAATCTATGGGATACCTTTCATTAAAATATATGGAGATTAAGAAGCTTAGAGCTCCGTTGGAGAAGACCCAAGATAAAAAATAAAAAATAAAAAAAAGGTTGATAATGCATATCTTATCGAAGTATAGAAAAACTTCAGATTAACCAAGCTGCTTGAAAAATATTAAAATGAGCCATTGATTGCACAGACATTATCTAAAGCAAAAGAAAAATATGAATTGATATAAATTTGACCATAACTGAACTTTGGACATCTATTGAAATCATTTTTTAACATGAGGAATTGGTGAGAAGATCAAAAGCAGTGATTACAAAAATCAAAGAAGACTTAGATCACAAGCCACGAGAAGCAACCAAAATAATCAAAGTGTTGCATTCTAAAACAAAAGAAGGATTGGAGGAATTGGGAATTGAAGATAGGACTGATACAGTCCTAGAAGTAAGAAGAGTTTTGAAAAAAAGGAACTTAATGTTATAGTTAGAAAATAAATGTCAAAACTTAGAAATACATGTGAAAAAATTTGATAGAAAATTTAATGTTTTATGCCATAAAGGACTTCCAACTCTAAGATATTCTAGTGGCCAATTGATTCCACTACAAAATTACCATCACATATTACATGAGACAGAAGCAGATAGAACAAAGTTTGCTAAAGTCAAAGGCATAATCAGTGGTAAAGCATTCATTGAAGGCCTAGAATACGATCTTTTTATCCAACATGAAATTCAACATTTGTTTATTACTAGGCCAACTTTTGAGAATTATACAAAGGTGGATGAAACATATAGAAAAGTAACAAAATTTTCTATTCCAAATGACAAAATATGGGATAAATTACTCGAACTCATTGAGTAAAATAGAATGCAAAATCTCAACAACCAGTTACAGTAAAAGGAGCATAAAGCAAGATAACATGAGCATAAAGTAGAAAATTTAGTTTGAAGCAACAGTCACCAAACAGTGCCCTCGAATTATGTGCCAATTACTCTATTCAGTTCAAAAAAGTTGTTTTTGTGTTCTCTTTTTGTTAAAAATCTAAATCAATTTTGGATAATATTGTATTTCGTAATGAATTTTATGAGATTTAGATATTTTTGAATTACACTCTATAAGTATTTTGTAATTCGAAGCAAAAAGGTTGAACCCTTGTGATGATCCAGTGACAATATTGTACTACTCTAAAATATTTCTAAAGATAATCAAAGGATTCTAACTTCATTCTTAACATCTTTTTTGTCCATGTGAGTTTTTTTGGTTTATTCATTTATGTTTTTAATCATATATTCAAGGTAAAATAGGAGTTAGGGTAAGTCTAAGTTAAGTATTAACTTCTCCGAAAGCCCGCTGCAAAGTTATCATCCTTATGTATATTAACTAATTGAACAATTTGTTTAAATTAGTTCCTCGGCATCTTTAAATTGTTGTCTTTTGTCATCTCTTGAATATATTATGTTTGGTTGTAGATTTTTTCTACACACATCAATTATATTTAATTAATTATGTATTCAATATGAATGTTTGATTATTAAATATCTTCTCATTTCTTACTTTCAAAATCAATTACAGTTTTATACTGCTATGATTGAAAATCATCCCTTTGAAACTTCTCACAAGTATTTGGAATTCACAAGTGTTAAAGGTTTAATGCATTGGTCATCCAACTCAATTAAAACCCTTACTTAGAAGCTTTAGCACAGTTCCCTCGCTTATAATTATCTACAAATATATAACAACTACTTCAATTGTGTGAAATCATTACCCCCAGAGTCTGTAGATCAGTTGGATATCAGGTATTGTTAAGGTACTTATTACAACATCATTGGTTCAGACCTCTCCTAACATATGTACCATGCTTGGGGTGTGTGTGGTGCACATCATTAGAGAAATTTTGAGGTCTAAAATGGGCCTCTTAAGGAATATTATAAAATAATAGTGAAAATAATAAAATAAGATTAGATTACATCATCAAATTTTAGAGGGAAAGAAGAAAAAATTACTTTTTCAACTTACCTCCATACGATTTTACTCAAATTTTGAGTGCGAGCACTCTTTGGATGTGGAATTTGATTCCTCATCCAAAGAGTACCCATGTTGCATACCTTCAATGGACCTTGCTACATGAAAAATGTGAAATACCTTAAAAATGTGATTAAAAATGAGAAATACATGAAAAACATGATTGGAATCACTTTTTTCATGTATTTCTCATTTTTCTTGTAGTAGGGTCCATCGAAAGTATGCAACATGGGTACTCCTTGGATGAGAATTAAATTATGCATTCAACAAATGCTCCCACTCGAAATTTGAGTAAAATCATGGGGAGATAAGTTGAAAATATGAATTGAAAAAGTACTTTTTTATTTTTTAATCTTTTTTTTTTTTTTTTACTCCAAAATGGTGAATCATCCCCATGGTTGAGATCATCATCTTGAATCCTATTGGTTCTTATAAAGTTGATTTTGGTTGAAAATTATTATTTTGAGGCCCATTTTATACCTCAACATTTCTATAATGATAGGTTATAGTGGTAGCAATCAAAATCAACTTGTGTCATGGAATTACTAGCCCAGCCTAGTTGTCGATTCTTCTAGACACACTAAAAAAAATTGTGTCAAATTATTATCCTACTTTCACTAACAAATTCTAGTAAGAGTTTTTTAAACTACAAGACACACTCTTGAAAATGAGCACATCTTATCATCCCAAAACATATGTTCAAATAGGAGTGTTTGGAAAATTCTTGGAACCTTGTTATAGATTCATTTCCTTAGATAAATAACACCAATGGTTTTAGTGGAAACCCCTTGCCAAACACTGATACAATACCACTTATCATGGCACTACCAAAATTTTACTATGTGAATTTTTCATAGCCAAACACCTCCTTCAATAGCTTTGTATTTACCATGGATTTCCAAAGTTTGAGCGAATCCCACACATAACACCAAAGCAACTATTGTTTGCACAATCAAGGAAAATCTAGTTTTGACTCAAAATAGATTAAATAAATGAGCCAATTAACATCATTCCTTACATTCTTTTGAAAAAGGGGATCAATGTTTTTCTTCATTTCTAATGCTACAAATAGGCCTGTCTCAAAGACATGGTGCACTTGAAGTTAGCATCGAAGTTCTACAAACCTTGTCAAAGCCTCCAATGCATTGGAAAACTTGCCTACAAATTGGTTCTTATTTCTCACTCCAAGATCCATCCAGTGTTTCATGTGTCATGTTTTACGAACATTGTGAAGTTGAATCACTACATTCAAATTAACATCCCTAAACTTGATAAAGAAGGTTCCACTTGGTTAGTTGAAAGTAACACTAGCCACAAGGGAACATTGACTGTGTCATAACACTATTCAAAAAGTTGTAATATAAATACAAGATGCACCTAGGGGCCAACAAAGATTTTATACTAGCTTCCACACCTTTGGCCTCGAGGAGAATGCTACTTTTGAAAGGGAAGGGCATGTTAAGGCCCTATCTCGACCTCCCTACATTAGGATACTAAGCATCTAGCTAATTAATTATGAGGTCATCTTTAAATAAGGCCCATTGGGTAGCTAGTGGTTAATTACTAAATGTAAAGGGCCATATTTATTAAACAAGGCCTATGAAGTGCCTAATACTCATTAATTGTGGGACCACAAATAGTTTACAATTTTCTAGTGAAAAATTGTTTATGAAGATGGAAAGATAGATAATGTTGTCAAGTATTGTTGTTTTATTAAAATTATGCTCAGTAGGAGGTTTCTCCTTTGAAGAGGTTGTCAACTTTCTCTCTTTTTGGGATGATCAACAAAAGGGTTATATTTTGTAGGTTTTATTCCATCCTATTTTATATTTACTTCTTGTAGTTTATATTTCTTGAATAATTGATCAATAATCACTATTTTCATTGGTTAAAATAAATTACACAACACAAAGTTTCTTTCTTTAAATATTTTCATTTCACCTCAATTTTATTACATATTTGAGGCATATATTTGTCTCTAACATAGTTTATGCATCCAAGAGACCTTTGTAATTTCTTCATGCCTATCAAGACATCCATGAGCTCTAAGATTTTATCTACACATTGTTGTATCAAGAAAGAAAATATCTCTAAATGATCTATATGCCCATCTCCACATTTTTAGAACACCAATATTTCATGTATACATGCAACAATAAAATATGGAGTGCTAACCAAAAATATGGGGCATTTCATAGACCAAAATGTGGGACATTCTGTTAATTTTTCACAATGTTTTATGTTATAACAATCACTTAAAAAAAATTATCTTATCATAGCATTCACTTTTCTAATTTATAAATTTCAATCACCCAATAATAGTAAGAAATTGTATATAAAACAGTAAACAATATGTATAATAGAAGACAACCAAAATCAATGAGACATAGAGATTTAGGTCAAAGACCAGGGAAAAACCCCACAAGGGGTAAAACCCAACCATATTCTTCTTTGTTTAGTTATTCATCAAATATTTAGTAGAGATATATAGTCCAAGTACATCCATCAACAAGTCAAAGGTCAAAGCCTTGACTAACCAAGTCAACAATCCAATAACCAATCAAAGATGAGAGATAAAGTCAAGTCTGGTCAAAGTACCAATTCTGTAATTTTTTACCCTATCAAGTATAGTTAATAGTAGTCAACAACATCCCTAACCAGTCAAAGTCAACAGTCAAAGAGCCTAGAAAAGTTTGGTGAAAGTAGAAAACAATTTGGCCTCCTTTGCTTAGTCAAAACAGCGTTCAAATCTACTAACAAATTCGGTCAATTCACAAAGTCAACATGTGGTAAAACTCTAGGTTCATACCTATAGTCAAACTAGTCAAAGTGCCAAAAATAATTTTGTTAGAGTCTCCCTGAATTCGACCTTCCAAAACAGATCCAAAATTTGGTCAACCCGAGTCAAATCATCCCAAGTCAATGTTGGTCAAAGTATGCCCAAAACAAAAAGTCAACATAGTCAAACAAAACATTTTCTCCCTCCTTCGCGCTTGTGAACTTACCCCTGCAATTTCATAGGTGTACAAACAAAAGAATGAATGATGTGATGTGTGATGATGGTCTCCAATTGAGGTCAACGAACTTGTATTTATATGTGAGATAGGAGGACGAACTTCTCTCTCTACACCGACTTCTACTTTTCATGTTGACTTGGACCATCATTAAAAATAATATTTTTCCATTAAAAATAATATTTTCCATGTGCAAAATTTATTTTTCCAAGTGAAAGAGGGGTTTCTTTAGGGTTTGTTTGGCTTCCCCAATGGGGAAATCGCTCCCTTAGCTACCAATTTTCAACACATTCCATTCGACAAATCCACCAAGCATTGAGAAGATTAGCTTGTGCTTGACATTCTCTTGAATTTTTATTTGATATATTTGCAATGTGACTTTGAAAACACCTTAGTACTCTCTACTCTTTCGATAATCATTTCTTTAACTAGCGCCTTATTCCCTATTGTTTTGATAAGCATTTATTTATCTGGCATTGATAATTCAATGTTGTTATTATCTTGTTGAGAGGCTCATAAATAAGTACCATTCTATATTTACCATGGACTATCTATATATATGATTCCATACCAACATGTTGCACACGCATACTTTAACTTACTCTAATGAGTTTATGCTCCAATGGTTTTGCAATTTACTTTTGGATCAAGATGATATGGAAAAAATGGCATGGTTTTCTAGGGTTTTGTCGTGATGCAGAGATGAACTGGATATTGTCGTCATTCCTAGTTTCGTTTATAGTTCCCTAATTCACGACTTAGGCCAAAAGATATGTGAGTTCCTCTCTTCCAATAGTGATCAATATGGCTGATTATGGTCGTTCCCTTCACTGATGCAATTGTTTTCTCAACATGAAGAATCCAAGGAAGACAAAGACAGAGGGAGGCCCGACCTAGAATAAACATCTTTTCTCTGGCTCGTTCCAAGTTTAGCCTCGATTTTAAAAATTTCCAATGGGGATTAGTAGAATGTATCAATGGAGACCGGAATCCATTGGCATGTGGGAGGAAGGAATTCCCGACAGGTATACCATTTTTATCTCTCTTTGCCACTAGATTTTTTCATCTACTTCGTTTTCCTTTTGGGATATCCTTTGTTCTCTCGGTCCATGTGGTTTTGAGGCATATGATGGTGTTATGGCTAGCTTCTCCTTGTACGCAACCCTCTAGTGGTGCATTCCCACCCACTCAAATTATGTTGGCACAGAACAATACATTTCAGATATTCATCAAGAATATCAGTGGAAAATGTTATTTTTTTTGTGCAACATATCAGCCCTTATATCTTCTCTAAAGAAATAAAAATAGGGCATACACTATTTTTCAATGTATGTGATTTGAAGGGAAGGTTCCACAAGACTCCTTTCAGATCAAATACTACAATATCATAAAAGACTCGGCCATTTTCCAGAACTCAAGGTTACGTGTGGGCTCTCTTGGTTCCAAGTTAGCTAATGGGACTTCTGCCTTTTTTAAGGAAGCATTTCAACGGAAGGTCTCAGTCCCAGCGGATCAGTGCCTAAATTTTCCAGGCCCTTATATATTTGATCGAATAGAGAAAGCCCCATCCATATATATTTGATCGAATAGAGAAAGCCCCATCCATGGAGGTAAATAACCTATAGGTATCTTCCCTTTATCCCGCTCTTTATTCAAAGGCTATTATCTGTAGATTTAATGGCTACTAATCAAAACCTGAAGCATTATTTTAGTGGGTGCTCACTTCTTGGACACCAAACTATGATATTTATTTATGCTCCAAAGGATTTTTTATAGTCCAATTTTATATTCAGCAGGACCTAGATTTTTTTCTAAATGAATGCCCATGGTTCTAGGGAAGAGCTAGTTTATTCATCACTCCATGGTTTCGTGAGTTCAATGCCAAAAAAATGGTGGTATCAACTATGAAAGTATGGGTTAGGCTTCTAAACCACCCTCTTCTTTTTTTGCATCACAAAATTCTTGATATTCTTGAGGACATTGGAAACACTTTGGGAAAAAAGTTTAAAATGGGCCTAGAAAGAATAGAATGTGTCTTCAACTTTACTAGAATTTGTGTGGAGATATACCTCAACAAAGGGTTACTAGATCATATAAAATTGAAACACAAAAAATTTCACTGGACACAAGTTTTATATTATGAGAACACGACACTCTGATGTCGAGTATGTTTACAAACTAGACATTTGTGTAATTCATGTCCACCAGCAAAGAATATTTCAAGAAATAAAAAGTGGTAGCCTAACAAGCCAAAAGGTTGGAAGTTGTCTCCGCTTTACCTTTTTGAAGAGGAAGAATAAGATAACAAAGAGACCTAACAATTCCAACTAGTCACCAAAATGGATGAGGATGTTGCAACGCAGACAAGAACTATCACACTTCTTCAAAATGGTCATGATCCCAAAAGTAATCAGGTTAAGGATGGGAACAGGGGCACAAAAGAGCTCATGTTTCAAAGAGCTCAGATTCAAAAAAGGAATTTTCCAATATGGCAAAAGGTTGAGAATTGGTTTTGGTTCTTGTTGAACCAAATTTTGATGGTTGGAAAAAAGTGCAAAAAAGAAAAGGAAAAAGAAAAGCACTAGTTGTCAAACTTAAATTTCTTGCCTCTTCTTGCTTGTTTTCTCTGATTCTCAAAGTTGATAGTTTTGTTTCTCTAGCTCAATGTCATGAGGGTCATTTTTTGGGAATGCTTATATCGTATGAAAATGTCATTTTATTTTTCTATGATGAATAAAGTTACGCATCATTTTCTATAGATAAGAAAAAATAAATTACCTTTGGATCTAATCTTGCTCTCTATGGTCATACGAATTCATTGTAGACTTCATTGTCACAATATCTCTAAAGAGAAATTTTAGGCATTTTTTTATCGAAAGCCTAAAGGGGGTTTTTGAGCAAATGATTTCAATTTGGGACTGATTTTGTTATTTTTACTTTCCTCTCCTATATATGATTGTACAATGTCTTTCCTTTTGAATTCCCATCCACTAACTAAATTATATATCTATGTATGTATTTCACATGTATCCATGAGTTTGATCTGCAACCTAAGTAAACTAACTTTTCTCCACTAAATCTACAAACCAATCTTATATACAGTCCTTGTTTATATTCAAAGACAAATATTTTTGTAAATATATAAAATATATTGGCTGGTAAAAAAGAATAAAAATTATGATATTAGAATAAGCCTTGTGATGATCTAGTTATAGGATTGATTGGTCACAAGGTGAATGGGTGTGTTCCCTTTGAATTTTCATTAACTAATTAACTTATTATTATTATTATGTTTATAACATTGTCATCCTCTTAAGGAATGCTTTGTCCTCAAAGCATAGTAAATAGGATTCTCTGTAGTTGAGCATGTTTCTATGAAGGAATGAAGTTTGTCTGTTTTTATGGATTTGATGTCATTCATGCTTTGATTGGTTGTGAGGTTCATGTGTCTTTTCGGCACCTTCTTGGGAGTGGTAGCTTCAACACCATATAATCTATAGCGTTGATCTGCCAATTAAAATTCATGAATTGTTCTTCAAGGTTTCTGGTATAACTTATCAACTGCATCAATCATTCCTCACTTAGAATTATATCCATCTCTTTGAGTGGTAGAGCATAGAGTTTTGTCTATAGTTCTAGTTCTTGTAATTGTATTGAAACTTTATGACATTTTATTACTTCTACTTTTTTCCATTAGCAACCATCACAATGAGGTCTTTGGTCACAATGATGTCTTTGGTCACAATGATGTCTTTGGTGGGGTACACAAAAAATTTTAGTTGGTTAGCAACAACATCTATAAAATTATGAGTATTGTTACAAATATTATGACATTTATATCTTTTATGACTCCTTTAAGCTTTAGAGTCTTAGGTTGTGGTTCCTTATCATGGTAGTCGACAAAACTATGGGTTTGCTTTATTATTTTCTAGGAGACTGGATTCTCTCCTTTGTAATGGTTGGTGGAATGTATTTTGTAATCATTGGTTGTATTTGGTATTTTGGAGTAATTATATTTATTTGAAGTTCATTTTCATCATTCGTATTTTGTGAGCCACATGAGACTGAAGATAGTGATGCTTTTGTAGTGTTTCATCATGGTCTAAATTTGTGTTGTATGTTATATTGATTTCATCATCTGACTTGTATACTTCTACTTGTTTTTCATCCACTATTTTATGTAGTGCAATGGCATGTCTTCACATCTATGTCATAGTGTCCAACTTTTCCCATACTTACAATTATTACTTTCCTTCTCTCTAATTCACTGCTAGATGTGTTTCAGTATTTCTTTGTTTCATAATAATATAATTTATTATTATTGCATATATGCCCCAGTGAGCATTTGTCTCCGCAATATCTACAATTTTTTACACCTTTCTTATCTAGGTCCCAGTGTAAATCATCATCTTCCCTGGTGAATGATGGCCTATTATTATTATTTTTTTCAATTAGTTTTGTTGCATACGTATCATCCTCAATAGTTTTAAGGTTCCATAATTTTATTTCACTACATATAGTTATCCTTCAACCCACAGATATACATTTTTGGAAAATGTTCATCTGTAAATCCTTTTTTTCTTGTTACTAGAAATTATCATTCATGCATATAGCCATTTACATTTCATTTTTGTTTAAGATGTACAAGTTTGTTACTATAGGTCATTGTATTATTCTTCACGAAACCTTTTTAATAAGGCAATCTTAAAACTTTTCCAATGAAAAGAACAAGCATCACATTCTCTAATCCACAATAGAAAGAAATCATTATAAGCATCCCCTTTTAAGTTGTTGGAACTTGGAAGTTGTCCTTATTTTCTCTCTTTCACACAATGGTGGTTTGAACCAAAGATACCCTCCATTCTATTGACATAGACAATTTCTCCTTTATGGTCCTTACCATCATATTTCAGTATTTATTTTTTTATTTTTTTTCATTTTTTTATTTACGAACTTTGTGTGATACTCCAAAAAAATATTTCTAGTGCTTCTTGATGCCATTAATCACTTGTACCTTGTGATTTTCAACTTTGTATCAGTATTTCATATGATAGTGGTTCTACAAATGATGTGTCTACTTGTTTGACTAGTTGGTTGATTTTTTCGCCATGAGAATTAAGTATTATTATCATTTCATCTTTGTAGTCATTTGTCATTTTTAATAAAGTTTTCCATCGTCTCTCAAATTCTTGTAGCAACTTTTCAATGTTGTCTTCTTTCAGTTGATTGATTTTATCCATTGACTCTTTCTTTCCTTCTCCTAACTATTTTTGTGCATTTTCAACATTGTCGAGACGATGTCGCATGTTATTGACCTCATCTATATATCGATTAACCTCTACAAGTAATTCATCATTTCTAAACATCTTGGGATTGACATTTTCCTTAGTGAAATCTACATTTTCTTCTTTTCTTCTTCTGCTTTTTATCTTTTGTATATAAAATAGTTTTTTCCGAGGAATGTAAACCCTCTTTTTTTCTTTCTTTCTTTACTTTACTATGTATATAAAGTTTTAATTTATTTGATACATGGACTTTATAATGAGACAGAAAAATGGTGTTAGCTTTGTGTATTAGGGTTTCAACCATAGGAAAAGATTGTCGTCTCTTGACATGTACAATCTACAGTTGCACAGTTGACCAAGGTAGTCGACAGTTATTATTGACTAGAGAAGGAAAGTACAATATCATTCAAGGCGAAGGTCCGAGGCTAATTTGGGTAACCTCATGAGTGGTTTGGTTGTTTTCTATCCCAATTTCTCACGGCTGTAATGCCTCCTTCCTTCTCCTATTGTTTCATATTTGTACATCCTTCAATCCTATCCCAAGTTTTTCTTAAGGGGGGGTGTTAGGATATTCTAACACACAGGAAATAGTTAAGTATAACTTGGTCTATTATAGAGTTAGGTAAAGTGTGTTTCTTTACTATGTACTTTTGTAACTTACAATCTGATGGTCATGATATGTTCTATACATTAAGTGATCCAACGGTTCATTCTCTCCTCGATATTACCGACACTCGATCTGTGGCTTGACACCCGATTGGTCCATGATCTCTATTTAAATAACATGGAGGTTCATTTGTAGGGTGACCATTCATGAGATAAGCTTATGTAAATTTTCTTTATTTTACATTAATAAATTTCCTGAAGTGGCCGCCTTGGCCCAAGCCATGGACTGTTTCCCTCTTTGAGGGTTCTAACCACGTCAATAATATTGGTGTATTGATATGTGATTTGTTTGTGAGTGGTGTCCTTTGGTGTTCTATATAAGGAACTTATTCTGTAAATTCCTACACAATGCTTCAGTGGCCTCAAATGGCAGTGTGGTGGGATCTAAGGTATTGGTTGAAGGGGGATTACTTATTCTGTTTATTACACTCTATGTTGGTAGACCAAAGGGATTTCTTCTACTCTATAGGGGGCGGCCCACCATCAAATATGTCTAGTCAAGCATATCACCTTAATTGTTATGAGTATTTTTTGAGCCCGTCATTGTTATAAAATTTTATTAGGCAGGTATCATCCCTTAGCTCTAGTCCTTTTTGCTCACATGTCTAGATCCATGCTTACACAACCTCAATAAATTTTAGAACAATGTAGATCCACCTTTAAAAACCCCATAACTGTATCGATATAGGTTGGGTGGAGGGTTGGAAGAGTTGGAACATGGGGAGGCCTTTCAGATTTTTATTAACACCCCTAATAGGAATTTCTTCCTTTTTTTAGGTCTCAGGTCTGGATCTTGTGGAGAATATCAATATGAATATAGAGATTGGTTTGGTTTTTCCACAAATATAGAATGTCTTCTCCATGAAGGGAAGTAGCTTGATGATCTAACTCAGTTACAAGATTACAACATTTCAAGAAATTCCACCATTGTCTTGAATTTCAAATTGTGATGGGACACTTCAGGATGTCTCCTACAAGGATGTGGCACGAGGTAAGGGTTCTAATCCATAAAATCTACCACAATACAATCATGGACCTTATATTTTCAAACAACAGCAAAAAGTGTTTTCTATGGAGGTAAACCTAACATAGGTAAATCAACTTTTTTCATTTCTTCAATTCAAGGCAGTGATTTGCAAATTCAATGGGTTTTCGCTCAAGTCTAATGCTTTACACTAGTTAGATTTTATAACCTAGACCAACAAGTATGAGATATACCTACGCTCAAAATGATTTTTCATTGCTCAATTCGATGCCCGGGAAGATTTGGAAAGAGTTTTGAAAGAAGGGCCCTAGTTTTGGGAAATGTTGGTCTTTTCATAACCCCTTGGTAATTTTGGTTTGTTAACAATGGTGATCTCAACAATGTGTATATGGGAGAGAATAAAAAATGTTTCCCTTCCTTTCTAGCATCAGAAGGTTCTTGAGGATATTGGAAATAGTTTTGTTTCATTTAAAAAGATCAACTTCAAGAGAATGGAGAAAGGGTTATTTACTTTTACCATAATCCGTGTATAAATAGACCTAAGTAAAGGTCTACCTAACCGCATTCAACTAAAAATAAAACCTTCTAGTTGACCTAACTAATGGATTATGAAAATATGGCATCTAGATGTTTCTCATGCTACAAACAAGACGTTTGTAGGACACATGCCCCCAAGCAAAAAAACACCCAAAAAAGAAAAAGGGGCGGGACCACAAAACAAAAGGATGACATCCTTTTGAACCCTTCGCCATGGAGGATAAAGAAGGGGAAATAATAGAGAACCCATCAAACCAAGAAGAATAGGTTACTCATGTACATGTGGGAAATGAAACCCGCAAGTAGAATGGTACATAATCAGAATTGATCTAGTAACCAGATCAACAGAAAAATGTGGCACACAAAGAGGATGAGACGGTGGGCACAGAGAGATTTCATGCTTTGGAAAGTTCTGATCCACAAAAAGAACCTCCACCAAATAAAATTTTGAGCAATTTGGTTATGATTGCAGTTGGCCCACAATTAGGGGTCTGCAAAAAGATTCAAAGAAAGAAAGGAAAGAAAGCAAATTTAAGTGATTACTACAACACTTAACCTCTATTTTCTTCTTTTATATTTTTAATTTTTCTGAAGCACATAAGATGAGAGGTTACTCCTACTGAATGTATGTAGCATCTACAAAATGTAATTTTATTCCTTTTTTCAAAAGTAGAAATAAGATTATGATTTTTTGTCCTTCGAAAAAAGTGGACTTTATGAGGTAAAACCACATAATAAAATATTTCAAGGTTTTAAAATATAAAAAAGACACTTTTTGTATGTATTACCATCACATTTTTATGAAGGGTTTTATGGAGCACTAAAAAAACTGCACAATCTATATGAAAATCATAGTGTATTTTTAAATTTAAAAGAGTGGGGTCTGTGTGTATTGTAGCAGTTGATGGAATAGGGTATAAGGTGTTGATTGGCAGTGAACAACAGGGTATAAAGGTCTGAAGTGGAAACTAACTATATGGTGAATGTGAGGTGTATGATGGCAATTGCGTGTGCGACAAAATGAGGGGAAATGGTAGGGATATATACAATGACAATTGAATGTATAATGGTTGATCGATGTATGACATCCACTAGGTTATGGAAAAACAGGACATTGAATGTATAGTGGTAGTAGGTGTATTGATAGTATGGATTGAAATAATAATTGCCAATATGGATTGAAATAATTGTTTACCATATTCTATGATGAATTGATAACAAAAGATGGTATGGATTCAATACAGGGAGTAATGTATGATGGATAATAAACTAGTGAATGTACAAAATGAGTGTGGAAAAGTATAGCGCGTAATTAAATAAACAGTGGATTTGTATGGTGCTGTAATATGTATGGAAATTGTATTTCTATATAGTGATGGCTACATAAATGTTATGAGTTTTTAATTGAGTGTATGGGCATTTATTCTTACAAATAGATGTTGTAGATCAACCAGATCACATACTAATGTTATAAATAGTCCATATTGTCGAAATAAGTTGTGATTGATGTCAAAAGTTGTCCAAATGAAAGAGAAAGTTACATATTCAAATGGCACATTTCAAAATATTGTTTTTGGATTTTTGATGCCCCATTTGAATACCCTATATTTGAATGAAGTTTTACTCCATTTACCTATCTCAAATGGAGGAATAACAAAATGGTTGGAAACCTTATTCTCTAAACTTTCCAATGGTATATGGCACTCCCTTTAACTCCCCATAGTTGAGGATAAATGAATTTTATACGTTTGATGCCCCATTGGGATACCTATCTTTGAATTCATTTTTACTCCATTTATCTAGATAAAATGAAAGCATAACATATATGTTTGGAAAGCTTATTCTAAGACCTTTCCAACAGTATATAACACTCCCTCTAACTCCTCGCGATTGAGGAGAAATGATTTTTCAAATATTACTATACATTCAACCAATTGCATAAGCCAGTCCAACCAATGGACAATAAAACCTAGCCAGTTGACAAGTCAGTCCAGTATCGACCCCCAATGCACTATAAGTTGGCATGAGAAGGAGAATTTCAATTCATTTGAAAAAATAAAATTTGAATATGTTCAAAAAAACAAAGAAAAGAAGTAATTCTAAGGTTCATGCCTGATGAATCAAAAGTGAAGAGGAGTTGATTTGGAGAGACTTTGTGGGGAACAATTTTTGGCACATTATTTAAGGGTTTTTGATGTATTTTGGAAAGGTTTTTTGGCTTATTTTATAAGGATTTTTGGGACACCTTTTGAAGGTTACAATCCTATTGTGGGGTCTATTGAGGTCGAGTTTTGCTGACAAAGAAGGCCAAGTTCACAAATCATTTGTTGAGGGAAGCTATGTTTCTAAGAAGGATGTGTTTGGGAAACCAAATGTTTGTGTGAAGGATAGAGGAGTAGCTACCATAAGCGAAAATCTCCTTTGACTAATATTGATTTTAATACAAGATTTGGTGTTGATAAATTAGGGACTTGGTGCTTCATTTCATTTGGTGTGGATAAACTAGGGAGTTGGTGCTTCCTTTCAGTTGGTGCTAATAAATTTGAATGTACTCTTTATATATTTTAAGAAAAGAATTAAATGGTTTTCATGTAAAAATTTACTTGTTTTGTATATTTATGTTCTTTTCTTTATACCTACAGATGCATTTACAAGTTTTTGAAGTTAAAAATTGGTAATACTAATCCCGCCCTAAATATACCAAAATATTCCAACACCTATTTATTCCAAAGAACAAATATTTCTGTAAATATATAAAATATAATTGATTAATAAAATTAATATAAGAATGGATATTAAAAATGAGCCTTGTGGATGACTACTTACAGGATTAATTGGTCACAAGGGAAGGGTATGTACCCTTTGACTTTCCATTAACTAATTAAATTTAATAGATAATATATAATAAATATAATATATATATTTGTTTTATTGTTATTATGTATATAACAACCAAGGGTTCACTAGATATAGTGATTGAAACTAATCATATCCAAAATTTATGAGGATAAGATTAAAAAGTATAAATTATGATAATGTTCACAAATAATTGTAGTTACTATCTATCATCCTAAAAGTATGAATTATCTTACAAAAATTGTGGGCATTATCTCTCATCCTAACTTTCGTTGCATCCTTGGTATGTACTTAATGTAATCTAAAATTGAGTGTTTTGTTGTAAATTGGGGAAGGTATAGTCTTACTAGTCTTACAATATTTTGATTTATAGGAACAAGCCATACTTGAAGTGGAACCAATGTCTACAAAAACAACAATTTTTTTCCATTGTTTTCCATTTTTAAGCTAGATTGGGACATATGTACAATTTTTTATGTTCACCATTTTATAAAAATTGTT
>APFE030574028.1:0-159202 GCA_000404065.3 Pinus taeda | reverse complement strand
ATATAACACTCCCTCTAACTCCTCGCGATTGAGGAGAAATGATTTTTCAAATATTACTATACATTCAACCAATTGCATAAGCCAGTCCAACCAATGGACAATAAAACCTAGCCAGTTGACAAGTCAGTCCAGTATCGACCCCCAATGCACTATAAGTTGGCATGAGAAGGAGAATTTCAATTCATTTGAAAAAATAAAATTTGAATATGTTCAAAAAAACAAAGAAAAGAAGTAATTCTAAGGTTCATGCCTGATGAATCAAAAGTGAAGAGGAGTTGATTTGGAGAGACTTTGTGGGGAACAATTTTTGGCACATTATTTAAGGGTTTTTGATGTATTTTGGAAAGGTTTTTTGGCTTATTTTATAAGGATTTTTGGGACACCTTTTGAAGGTTACAATCCTATTGTGGGGTCTATTGAGGTCGAGTTTTGCTGACAAAGAAGGCCAAGTTCACAAATCATTTGTTGAGGGAAGCTATGTTTCTAAGAAGGATGTGTTTGGGAAACCAAATGTTTGTGTGAAGGATAGAGGAGTAGCTACCATAAGCGAAAATCTCCTTTGACTAATATTGATTTTAATACAAGATTTGGTGTTGATAAATTAGGGACTTGGTGCTTCATTTCATTTGGTGTGGATAAACTAGGGAGTTGGTGCTTCCTTTCAGTTGGTGCTAATAAATTTGAATGTACTCTTTATATATTTTAAGAAAAGAATTAAATGGTTTTCATGTAAAAATTTACTTGTTTTGTATATTTATGTTCTTTTCTTTATACCTACAGATGCATTTACAAGTTTTTGAAGTTAAAAATTGGTAATACTAATTCACGCCCTAAAAATATTACCAAATATTCAAACCTATTTATATCAAAAGACAAATATCTGTAAATATATAAATAATTGATTAATAAAATTTAAATAAGAAATGAAGATTATTAAATGAAGACTTGTGATGATCTACCTACAGGATTTAATTGGTCACAAGGTGAAGGGGTTGTAACCTTTGACTTTCCATTAACTAATTAACTTTATATATATATAATATATATATATATATTATATATATATATATATATATATATATTATATATATATTATATATTTATATATATATATATATATTTGTTTTATTGTTATTATGTATATAACAACCAAGGGTTCACTAGATATAGTGATTGAAACTAATCATATCCAAAATTTATGAGGATAAGATTAAAAAGTATAAATTATGATAATGTTCACAAATAATTGTAGTTACTATCTATCATCCTAAAAGTATGAATTATCTTACAAAAATTGTGGGCATTATCTCTCATCCTAACTTTCGTTGCATCCTTGGTATGTACTTAATGTAATCTAAAATTGAGTGTTTTGTTGTAAATTGGGGAAGGTATAGTCTTACTAGTCTTACAATATTTTGATTTATAGGAACAAGCCATACTTGAAGTGGAACCAATGTCTACAAAAACAACAATTTTTTTCCATTGTTTTCCATTTTTAAGCTAGATTGGGACATATGTACAATTTTTTATGTTCACCATTTTATAAAAATTGTTGACCTCTTTTAGATTAATTAATTGTTGTTGAATTTCTTGAATCTCGTATGTTTTTTAGGGACAATTAAACCTATACTCAATCGTACTAGAGGTGTGCTAGGGTCTCTTGTTCTTCCAACTCTAATGTTGTGTTTGAGGTGGTGAAATCAAAAGTTTCTTACGATTCATTGTACGCAAAGTCTTGGTACTATACTTTCATCATTAACTTAATTTTGAATATTCTTATGAGCATTCCTCATGTGGAAAAATTCTCCAGTTCAAACATTTCATCTTCTTTATCATGCCATCTCATGAGGGAAAAGGTTTTCTAAATTTTCTTTAGTGATCAAGAATAGCATATTCTAAACTAGTATCACTTTCTTCTATAAAAAGATAAAGATTTCAATGTAGTTAATGTTGAATTTCTGTAGCTATAGTCGGTATTCATCATTGAATTAACCCACAAATTTTGAAGAGAATGGAAATATGTTGGCTTAGTGGGGCCTGACCTAGGTTCAGAGGTGATTTAGCCAAACAAATCCCGGTACTACTGGCCCTTTCAGCAATAGTCTGCAGAGCACAGAATGAGGTCTCACCGAAGTAGTATGGGGGGGTGCTAGAACCAAGTTTTGCACCCTAGAGATGTCTGATGAGTTCAAGTGGTTTGTGGTTTGATCCTGCGCGCATGTCGCTACACACACTTACCTGTACCTCGCAGCCTGAGATGTTGCCTTCGTGTAGCCCTACTCAGGGACCGAACACTGTTATTACCCATGTCCTTACTAGTAATCCAATATTAGTTAATTAACTTAGCTTATTTGTATGCTTTCAGTTATACTTAACAATATTCACAATTCATTCAAGTACGCGCAATAAATAAACAGTGTAATTGCAATTCATATCCAACAGATAATAACCCAAGAACGAATACAAGGGATTAAGATAAAACTTCTCGTTATTATTCTCTTCCTTTGGTTACAAACTTGACTCCGCCCTACACACTCAGCTGCAGGGGTCCACGCACCCATTCGCGAACTCTACTAGGCCTCTGTGCACTCAGCTGCAGAGCCTTTTCCTACTCTACAACTCAAGACACACTTCGCACTTCTACTTAATCCTTAAGACCTTTCATGCTCATCATCTATTTGATTCTATTTATTGTTTTTACAACTTAGAGCCTCGCTCTATTTATACAATCCCACGGTCCGCAGACCATGGGTAGGCCGACATTACATTCAAAACTTAGGGTGGATAGCCCTATGACTCTAACATACATTTTGCACTCCGCGCTTATAATTCGCGAAGTCTTTACAACTATATCAAATCAAAACTTGGGCTTTGAGCCCCAAAACATGCCATGGGGGGATTCCATTCCCAATAGGCCCCCAACACAAACATTGTGACTCGCGCTCAAGTAACTTTGTCGACGCAGCAATCTTGGCATGGAGTCCCTCCAACTACTCTCGAACGGTACTGATGTCCACAACGCACAGAGCTGCTGCTTGCTGAACCTGCTGCATCTGTTCTTCTGAGACCTCTGTGACTGAAATGTTCCCATACATCCATACTGGTATATGCTTATAGTCTTGTGCCTTTGTCCAGCTCCTTGGAGTGCAAAGACTGTGTTGTTATCGGTTAGTTAGATAGTCAACCCACCCATGTAAGGCTTCAAGTGGCTGCCATTCACCTTGCCTGGTAAGGGTTCTCCATTTAATTTGATGAGTTGGACCGTGCCTCCGTCTGTGACTTCCTTAACCACGTACGGTCCCAGCCAATGCATTCTGAATTTTCCCATAAATTTTTAAAACTTATTGTCATATAGCAATACTAAGTTATTTACTTTGAATGTGCACAACTTAATATGGCGATCGTACCAAGCCTTTTCACACTGTTTTTGAACCCGCTGATGAAAACCCACCAAGAACCGTTCCTCCTCAAGTTCTTCCAATTGTGCGAGTCTTTCTTCCAGAGCATCGCGGTCCGTCATCCCTGTGAGCGTTTTTATTCACAAACTAAGTATGATATATTCCATTAACATGATAGCTTCCACGCCATAAACTAATGGGAAAGGTGTTTGTCCCGTCAGTTTCTTGCACGTTGTTTTGTAAGCCCATAGCATTGTAGGTACGCGTAGGTCCCAATCGCTTCACTGCGTGTTGCACACTTTGGTCAGTGCAGTTTCCAGTATTTTGTTGAATGCCTCTACAGTCCCATTAGCTTGTAGGTGGTACGATGTACTCTTCTGATGATACACCTCGAACTCTTCTGTGAGGGGGCTGATGGTTTCGTTCAGGAATTGTGTTCCGCGATCACTCATTAATATTTTTGGACAGCCAAATCGGGTCAACATGTTGTGAAACGAAAAATTCACAGTTGTAGTGGCCATGCAATCCTTAACCGGTTGCACCTCCGCTCATCGTGTCAGATACTCTGTTACAGTGATGATGTAGCGCGCACCCGTCCTCCGCTTAGGTTTGATCGATCCCAAAAAGTTGATTGCCTGTTTTTCAAATGGTTGCAGTGTCATTTGTGGATTTAATGGCATCTCATCCCTTCACGATGGTTTTCCAGTTCTTTGACATATATCGCAAGCCTTACAGTGTGCTTTTAGAATCCTAGTGCAGGGTTGGCCACCACAACCCTATGCAGAGAATCTTTTGTGTAGTTACTTTCCCTACATAATGTCCTCTTGTAGTGCCCCCATGTGCTTCCGCGAGGATCTGACTTCGTTCAAATTCAGGTACATATCTTCGTAATATCTCATCATTTCCCATTTTATATAAATGCCCTGTAATGACAAAAAAATCCATCGCTCGCACCACCAATTTCTTCTTTTGTTGGATGGAGTATTCCTTCAACGCGGTCCCTGTGGTCAGAAAGTGGATTATATCTTTGAAATGTCCGTCTGTGACGCGCACAGAAAAAAGCTAAGCGTCAAGTAGTCCCTCCTCCAAATTAGTGGGTTTCTCACCCGTCTCAATGCGTGACAAATGAACCAGTCCCGCGTTCAAGCATCCCAACTTTACTACGACCTCAAAGTCATATTCCGGAAACAATAAGAGCCACCTGCATATGCACCCCCCCAACACAAGCTTATTGATCAGGTATTTCAGCGCGGAATGGTTTGTATACATCTTGAGATGGCCTCCTAGTAAACAGTGTCGGTATTTTTGAAGCACGTACACCATCGCTAACCCCTCGGGCTCGATGGTGGAATAGTTCTTCTCATCTTTGGACAATCTCCGACTTGCAAACACGATAGGGTGATCCAATCCTTCCCTGCCCTCCTATGTAAGCACTTCTCCCAGTGCGATACACGATGCATCAACATGGACATGAAACTCTGTATTCCATCTTGGGAAGACTAGGATTGAAACGGAGGCCAATTTCCCCTTCAGGACATCCAAAATTTTCCTGCAATCGTCATTCCAGAAAAATGTAACATCCTTTTTCAATAGTTTTTCCATCGGCGCGGTGATTTGGGCATAGATTTTGATGAACTTTCTATAGTACCCGGTGTGTCTAGTTGTTTAACACTTCGTAATGTTTCTAGATTCAGAATAACGACAATCTTCACAGGGTCCACCATCAGTCCCTGTTTGCAAACCACGTGTCCCAATAGGTTCCCAAAGGGAACCAGGAATGTGCACTTCTTAAGGTTCAATGCAATCTGGTGTCATCAACAATTATCCAGCATCAAGCGTAAACTTGCTATGTGGTGCTTCGCCAATCCAAATACAGTCAAATCATCCAAATAGACCTCCAGGAACTTGTGGATGTATTCTTTGAATGCGGCCACAATAATGCGCAAAAAGATGGCAGGCACATTCTTCAATCCAAATGGCATAACGGTGTATTGAAATCAGCCCCATTCTGTTGCGTAGGTCATTTTACTATTGTCTTCTAGTGCGATATTGATCTGATGGTACCCTGAGAACCCAACCGTGAACGAGTATGATTCTTGCCCACCAACATTTTCCAATACTTCATCTGTGAATGGTGTTGGGAATGGGTCGTGTATACAGGTGTTGTTCTGCTTCCTGAGGTCCACAGATATTCTTATTTCTCCCTTCTGATTTTTCTCTTATACTACCATAGGACTCACCCAGTTGGATTCTTCCATTGGCTCAATAATTTTGGTTGCGAGCAATTTGTCTAGTTCTATGTAGACCTTTTCCTTATATTTCGGATTCAAGCAGTAAGGCCTCTGCTTAACCGGCTTCGTGTCAGGTTTCAGGGTGATCTTCATCATCCCTAAATCGCCAACAATCCCTTTTAAGTCCGTAATATTGGTCGGGAATAAGTCTTGATATTCGTGGAGTAACTCAGTGACCTTATCTACCATGGAATCATCCCAATAATCTTTGAGCGTAGCATACTTTGGTTCCGCCTCCATCCCAATGTTTACTTACTTCGTTTTTAGCAGCGCAGTGATGTCAGGATCCTCAATCAATGGTCCTCAAACCTCACGACATCCTTCCATTTCCAAAATGTTAATATTCCTTGGATCCTCATCGTCCTCCTCAACATTTACATTGTAACATTCTAGTGCGCAGCTCAGCTGTGTTGTCCATTCCGGGTGAATCACTTCCCTTGGCTTCTGGGGTATTTTGAAGATAGCTTCTTTTATTGCTTGTAGTGCATCATAAGCAGTATCTGACCAATGATCTTCAAACGTGAAAGTTAACAGAAATCCTTCACGCAAGATATCCCATTCACTCATACCATGGCAGAGCTCTGTCTCATTATACCAATTCATGGGTATGACATCCAGGGTATCGCAGAACAAATGCACCCATTTGGGTTGTAGCTCTTCCTCGTAGACCTTAGTACATTTCGCGAGGTGTGCACATGGATCATCACATCTGTCATATTTTTATGTTAGCCACATCTGCAGTTTCCCAAATTGTAGGTGCATCATCCTTCTGCCTTCGCGCAAGTCTGTGAAACTCTGCTGGTGCATACCCCACCACCTTGCAGGCATAACGTGCAGTGCCCATTTCAGAGCATCGAACTGCTGCTAGTCTGGCACTTCAATTTCCAATTTGTTCAGGAATTCTTCCACCGATGTCAACCCATCATACATAGGCAGATCCCTTTCTATGTTGCTACACAGCATAGTGACCTTATCATCACGTTACAATTTAGTGTGGTTACCTCGTGTAACCGGTTCTGCCATCTTTCTATTTCTTTGTTCGAATCCAAAGTTAAAGAGATTTCGTGCTCCCACGAAATCTTGCCATTTGTTATAGGATTCACCCAGTCCTTCTCCCACGCAGTTATCTTGTAGATACAATCTAGATCATCCTCACTATCATCGTCTCACACCGGTTCTGTTTAGCGTGATCCTTCCATAGGGTCTAGTGGTACCACTCCGCATAGTGACTTTTTCTCAAAAATCATATTGCACTTCTTTAGGTTTATGACTCCATTCATATCAGTGGCCCAGTCTATTCCTAGTAGCATGGGATAGGGATTGAGGTCATTGACAATCTCTATCACTTCGATGTCTGCAAGCGCACTCGCTCCTTCAATATCCATTGTTACTCCCTGCAATCTTCCCGTGGGTAGGATCTTATGTTGGGTCGCCATTCGTAATTGAATAGGAGACCATTGTAACATGGGTAAGCCCATGTCCTCCCATGCCTACTTTGGCAATACGTTCACGTCCGATCCTAGATCTAGAATTACTTGATCCATTTCATACCCCCCAATTTGCGCAATCAGTCTCATTTCCCTTCATGTTTTCAATGTGTGCTTTCCAAGCTTCCGGACTATGCGTGGTTCTCCTGACCTAGCGCACCTAGTGATAAGTTCCTGTAGTCCCTTCACAACCTTGTTTTTGTGCAACAGCTTCATGCATGTCTCCAGAAAGGTAGTGAGCATTGAAGGATCCATCTTCGGTTCTAGTCAATCCTTACTACCTGAAGTGGAGGCCTCTGTTAAGCTCTTCTTAGCTTCCATGGATATCTCCTTCGCGCGCTCCAAATCAAATTCACGTTCCTTTGTAGGAGCCTTGCAAACCCAGCACTTTCTTCAGGATACTTTCCCTTGTCATCTCCTATCGCGACACTGCTTTGAAGCACGATATTTACATTCGGGTCCTCTTCGCATGGCTCAAATCTCATCATTTGTAGGTTCTGATTCGGTGGGGGCTAGAGTATTCCTTTATCGCGCAACCTCGCTATCAGCATAGGGCAGTCCTCCATCTCATGATCAAACTAAGTACAATATAAACATGATGCTCTCATCAGATTTGTACAATCGCGGGCATAATTACGTGGCCCTCCGTAATTGTAAAAAATCAGCTATCTGCGACTCCTTCCTAGCCCCATTCCACATCGACCTCGTCCGTGCCCCCTAAATCCAGTGCACACCATCCCTGCATTTTGGTCAAGGGCTCACGTTTCGGTCTGTACCTTGTAGGTAGGTGTCTGATCCATCATCAGTTCCTAACTTCTATAGGTGCAATCATCATGGCCTATTGACCTACAGAAATTACAGAACAATTATTGGGACGTCTATGTATACTTCTATAATAGATGACAATTATTTGTAGCATGTTTTCCTCTTATCTAACAAATCATGAACCATATTGCAGGCGCTGCGCTTGGTCCTTCATGTGCCTCTAGTCTCAATGGCATCGGCCCAAATACCGCCAATAGTTCGTGAAGACTAGACAATGATCCTTGTCGTGTCCCTATCCCTTGCACTTTATGCACCATACCTCCTCACGCACCTCTGGGCGAGTTGTCCTGTGCCATTTCAAACTCTACATTTCCAAGTATAAATTTTTCAGTTTCACATGGATTTGTTGGACTTCCAAGCCAGGATCTTGTATTGGGGTCTCATGTAGTCTCATTGCAATCTCTAATGCTCCAGCCTGGGTGGATAACTTTTGTTGTGATAGCGTCATTCTTAGATGTGGCATTAGTGACACTACAAACCATGCGCGGTGTTTCCCATCCATCAAGGTCATGTTGGCTTCGTGAATCATACCCTTCAATCTCTGATCCAGCTCCTAGGGGGTCTCGCCTGGAAGCATCGCGATTTCCTTAAACTCGATAATCGATTGTGTCTCTGATTTTGGCCTGCTAAATTCCCTATTCAGTGCAGCTTGGATATATGTGATCCCTGCGTTCATAGTGTCATTAGAGTGCTTAATGTACCACATCAGTGTGTGATCTTGCAACGTGCTTACCAGTGTTTCCTTCTTTATGTTGTCATCCATAACCCATTGTGCTTCCCATACAACCTTTACCATGAACCAAAATTGTTCCAAATCTTTGTTCCCTACTCCTCTAAATACCAACAACTTTATTGCGCTTGCCATACTGAACTGTGGTGGTGGTGGAGGTGGTGTGGGAAGAGATGGGGGTGAAGATGGTGAAATGGGTGGTGGTGTAGGTGGAGGTGGTATGTGTGGAATTCATTGCCTTATCAGACTAATCGCACTTCTTGGTGAAACTTTTGCGAGATCTTCCTGGCTTTCTTGTCGAGGCGAAATCAAGGGTCTACTTTCTATCTCTGCGCTACCTTTGTTTCTATATATCCTCCCACTTCGCGTAGCCCCAAACATCAATTTATTCACATAACCCGCTTTTCACACAGTAGCATTTTAATCCAAGTGTTCAAATATTTAATATACTTACTTCACGGCCTGTTGAGGAAGCGTCGTTCCTCCTCATTGTAGCTGACTGACATATCTACCACAAACTCAGTGTTGAACCCTTCTATAACTCAATCGATCCAATGGTCCACATCATTTGCGATCTTAGCTTTTGATGCTTCTAGACTGTGCACTAACTCTGGAGTCCACACGATTTGTTTGTCGAGCCTACACCTTCCCTAACTGTTTTGCTAGCTTCATGATCCACTCGTACAACTTAGAAGGGAAGGATGCAAAGAAAATTTTGTGGATTTTCGTATTCACGTAGTGCTCTAACCATTATTCCTTCGATACTCATGTTCCTATTTTCCTGCGCCGTGAACTCGTGAATCTTTTTGTCCAACCACTTTTCAATTTATTTTCTTGTCGGATTCCAGTGACACGGCATTAGACATCTCTTATGCAAATCCCGGTCTCGGCAACGGAACCATTTGTTGGTTTAGTGAGTCATGACCCAGGTTCATAGGTGATTTAGCCAAATAAATCCTAGTACTATTGGCCCTTTCGGCAACAGTGTGCGCAATACGGACTGAGGTCTCACCCGAAGTAGTATGGGAGGGTGCTAGAACTAGGTTTCTACACCCTAGAGATGTCTAATGAGTTCTAGTGGTCCGTGGTTCAACCCTACGTACACGTCGCTACGCACACTTACTCGTACCTCGCAGCCTAAGATGTTGCCTTCACGCAGCCCTACTCGAGGGCTGAACACTATCATTACCCAAGTCCTTGCTAGTAATCCAATATTAGTTGAATAACTTAACTTATTTGTATACTTTCAGTTATACTTAACAATATTCACAATTCATTCAAGTATGCGCAGTAAATAAATAGTATAATTGCAATTCATATCCAACAAATAATAACCCAAGAACAAATACAAGGAATTAAGATAAAACTTCCCTTTATTGTTCTCTTCCTTCGGTTACAGACTCAACTCCAACATTAGCACTCAGCTGTAGGGGTCTCGCACTCAGCTACAGACTCTACTAAGCCTTTACGCACTCAGCTGTAGAGATTTTTCCTACTCTACGACCCAAGACACACTTTGCACTTCTACTTAATCCTTAATACCTTTCATGCTCATCATCTATTCGATTCTATTTATTGTTTTTACAGCTTAGGGCCTCACTCTATTTATACAATCCCATGGTCCACGGACCATGGGTAGGCCAACATTACATTTAAAACTTAGGGCGGACAACCCTATGACTCTAACATACATTTCGCGCTCCGCGCCTGCAATCTACAGAGTCTTTACAACAATATCAAGTCAAAACTTGGGCTTTGAGCCCCAAAACATGTCGTGGGGGGATTCCATGCCCAACAAAATATGAATTTGAAATCAAGCCTGCTCCAAAAGAGGGAAAATTAAATTTTCGAAAATGAAATATTTGCCTCTAAAAGTACAAGTCAGCCAACCCTAAAGACACACCTATGTCAGCTCATTCATCCACTATATATTACCATTCATCCTCTTCACTTGCATCCAATTTGTGTCGCCTCAAGGTCTTCCAATTTATGTTCACATGTGCAAGGAGAGAGGCAAGAAGCAGATTGAAGTTTAACCAAGTCTAACAAGGAAAGTTTGACCAACCTTTGACTTGTGTTGACCAGCAATTTGGTTAAGTTCTATGTGGAGTATTTTGACTAAATTTTAAAGAATGTTTGACTGCAAGTCTAAGTCATAGTTTGACCAAAAATAAAAGGTTGTTTAACCGTAGGCCTAAGGTAGTTTGACCATAGTTGACTAGGGTTTTTGAGGCAATTGCGAGAGGATGAAATTCAACCTATTTGACCTGAGTTGAACATATATAACAAGGGACCTTAAATATATCTATTTGACTAGGTTTGACCTTAGCTTGTTTGATGGTCAGTTTAACTTTATTTGACTGGAAAATCAGATTGTGTCTCTTGTTAAATTAGACAATTTCTCTAAGAAAATGTGGTTGGGTTTTTCCTTAGTTAGTGTTTTTCCAAGGTAAAAAATTGTCTCTTATGTTTGGTTGTCTCTTCATGATGTTATTTTCATTATTGTTTTATTGTTGAGATTTTCTATGTATAATTACTTAATGATGAATGTGACATGAGATGAATTGGTTGAGGAATCAATATAAAGTAATTATCAAACTAGGAAATCCTGTAAAATCAATATGGTATCAGAACCTGGGTTAAAGAGAAACCATTAAAGAGACTTGCAGAAATCTGAGCTACTTGTTTGAAAAAGGCTAAACGTTGAAGGAGAAGTTGCTTCTATGTATGCCTAGTATTTCTTCCCTATGAGGGTCAAGCTATGCTTGAATAGAATGAAGTTTGGACCAAGTTTAAAGGAGGGTTGAAGCCCTAATTCAAGCTCTAAAAGGAGGACCAAAGTCCTTGTCCAAGCCCTGTTGACTTGAATTTGTTTATGACATAGATTTGTTTGACTCTATCTGAGCTCCAAGTTTAAATGTATTGACTTGAAATTTATGACTATGTTTATGCCCTAGTTTACAGTTGAATCATTATAGAAATTTTGAGGTATAAAATGGGCCTCCTAAGGAATATTATAAAATAATAGTGGAAATAATAAAATAAGATTATATTACATCATCAAAATTTTAGAGGTAAAAAAGAAAAAATTGCTTTTTCAACTAATATTTTCAACTTATCTCCATACGGTTTTACTCATATTTCAAGTAGGAACGCTTGTTGGATGCAGAGTCTAAATCCTCATACAAAGAGTACCCATGTTGCACACTTTTGATTTACCCTACTACACAAAAAATGATAAATACATGAAAAAAGTGTTTGCAATCACATTTTTCATGCATTTCTCATTTTTCATGTAGCAAGGTCCATTGAAAGTATGCAACATGAGTACTCCTTGGATGAGGAATTAAATTCCGCATCCAATGTGTGATCCCACTCAAATTTTGAGTAAAATTGAAGGAAGATAAGTTGAAAGTATGAGTTGAAAAAGTGGTTTTTTTATTTATTTTTATTTTTTTATGTTTTTACTTTTTTACTCCAAAAATGGTGAATCACCCCCCCATGGTTGACATCATCGTCTTGAATCCTATTAGTTCTTATAAAGTTGACCCATTTTTGACCTAAAAAATTCTCTAATGCGCCTCAACCCTAATTGCAGGATGGTCAAAAGGCCTCAAGAGTTGGGAAAACTAGGCTGCGGACCAAGAGGCCTCAAACCCTTGACAATACAAAATTGTTGTTCATCATAAATGATGGATAGAATTTTCAAATGAAAAGTCTTTGAAGAGGTTATTCAACTGCTCTTACCATTTTTTGAAGAAGGAGAACCTTGGAGTATTGGCTATAGACGTTGTTATATTTGAAGCATACCTTTTGAGGTCACTTGTTGAGGCATAATGGACATTGGATGCACTTGTTTCGAGTGTCATGAACTATTAGGGCATATTGATGATTGAATGCAGACCCACTCCACTAGATTCATGATTCGTATTTGAAAGCAAAAGAATTCAGGTTTTGATATTTATCATTGTGTTATGATGATCATGCATAAGGGTTGAGTTCAATTTTGTTAACATGGCACCTGAAAGGGAATTCATAAGTTTACAGTGAAGAGGATGTTGAGTTCCTCATCATTTTTGGGAGACAAAAATTCACTTGTGAAGGCCGAATCATTTTCAGAAATGAAGATTGTCCTTGTAAAGGACAAATTATTGTTATTGCTATAATTATTTTGAAGAGGCCAAGCTACTTAGTTTCAAAGGATTAAGATAAATCATCTCTATGAACAAATCATGTGGACAGAATTTGTGAATGACTCTAAAGGAACTCTTGACCCTGCTCGTGCCACTTGAATATTGTTCATTTATTAAGGTTTGGCTGATGGAGTAATTTCTCTTATAAGATTCTATAGAGGACATTGGAATTCCATAGTCATATTCCCTCCTTTTAAGACACTTTACTTTCATGAAGTATTTCGTGGAATATTAGTGGAGCTAGGACAAGGTATTATAATTAGCACCAAGGAAAAACCAACATGCTAACCAAAGATGAAGTTCATATGTAAGTGTTTGAAAAGAAGGATAGCATGTATGTCCATAGTGTATTCATAATTCTCAATAGTCAAGTGATTTGAAATTGTTGAGGAAGTTTCTCTAGAATCATAGGGAGATGAGGAGAAAGGTTGGTTTTCCTATAAAGTAATGAGATTCACAATATGATGAAGTTTACTGGATTTAAAAAATGTTATAAATTAATTAACAGAGTAACGAAACACATGAGGTATTGTGAAAACATTAATACATAAATGCCTAGAACAAGAGAGACACAGATATATGTGGTTCACCCAATTTGGGCTACGTGCACGGACAAACAGTCATTCCTTTCTTTTATACTATCCAACAAAATGAAGAGATACAATTTACAACAGATCCATTGTAATTTCCTCTTCACTCTCACACAGTCTCCTCTCTCTCTCTCTCAGAATAATAATACACAGCTGCAATACAATTCTCTCATATAAACTTAGGGTCACATTCTAGGGCCAAAAACCCTAAATTAACATAACTTATACTATCAAATCATTTGTCTGATGAGCAGCCAAGATTGATGTAGAAATTCCTTGTAGATTCAAATTGCAGATTGTAATATGTTAAAATAATTGACTTGAATCTACTCTACTCATCGATGGAAACAATAAACGATCGATGAAATCACGAATCATAAAAGAGAAATAATTCCATCACACATAACACAGTGATTTTTTTGGGGAAAACCACAACTAAAACCCCCTGCTATCTGTATATTGCATTAATCAGAAAATATGAGACGATTACAATGTTTTTCTCAAGCCTGAGCAACCTCTGCATTATCTCAATCTATCTCACTACTTCCCAGACAAGCTCAAGCTAATAATTAGCCAATTTTTCTTCCTACAAAGCTCATAGTTCCTTGTGTAGTTCCCTTGGGAATTATCTCATATTTAATTGGGAAATTCCACAAATATGAATTGTGCAATCCTCATATGCCTTCCTATGATTGCATGCAGAACCTGTACAATTCAGATGATTATACAATTGATAGTACATTGTCCCTAGACGCTAATCTCAATTGGATCTTTCTCTAATCTGACGTGCATGAGTTAATTATGAGTGAATATTCAGTTTACTGGTTGATCAGTGCTAGTTACACCCCATTACTGGATCTCCCACTAATTCCTCCATTAGTTGGAACTAGTTTAACTGAATTTAACTTAGTTAAATTGAATTAAATAATTGCAGCTCAAATAAACTCAACCAGGGCTCCTAAAAAGTAGGAGACACTCTACATGACTCTAGTTAGACTCCCAACTCGAATTACCTGAGCCAACTAAGTTAAATTAACTTAGTTAACTATTAAAAATTTTCATGAGATGTGGAATTACAATTTAATTCAAGGACAAAATTAAATTAGGATTTTCTTGTTGCATTTTCAACGCTCCCACTCAACAAGAAAGGGATTATCTGCTATCTTGATCCTCCCTCTGTGAAACTTGAATTTGTATCTTAACAATGCCTTCGTCAAAATATATACATCCTTCTCCTCTATAGGAATGTACTCCAACAACATGATTCTCCTCTACACGCAATCTCGTAGATGGTGATACCAGATGTCGATATGGTTGGACCGATCATGAAAAACTGGATTCTCATAGAGTTTGATAAAACTTTGATTGTCATAGTAAATCACTGTAGGATCCATTTGTTGACCAAATAACCCAACCAGGATCTTCCTCATCTAGATAGCCTCACAATATTCTTGACTAGCAGCCATTTACTCTACTTCTGTTGAATTGAGTGCAACTGAGATTTGCTTCCTTTTGTACCAAGAAATTTTTGTTGACCCAATACTAAAAATTCCCCCTGATGTGCTCTTCTTGTCAGATCGACTCCATACCCAATCTGCATCTGTGAAGCCTTGAAGCTTCACTCACTCTATCCATCTATACCAAATACCAAATTGAGTGGTGCCTCTGAGGTATCTCAACACATGTTTAATTTCCTTCTAATAGAGTTTGGTTGGCTTAACCATGGCCTGACTAAGCTGGTTAATTGCAAAACTCATGTTCGGTCGTGTGTTCACCAGATACATAATTGAACCCACAGGCTATCTATAAATAGTATCCTCAACTACTTCACATGAAGTAGCGTCTTCCTTCCTCCAATTACCTACTAGAGGAGTCTCCATGGGTTTGTTGCTCTCCAGGTGGAACTTTTTCAGTATCTCATTGGCATACTTTCCCTGAGAGACAAACAATTCCTTATCTCCTTGTTACTCTTCCATACCAAGAAATTAATGCATAAACCCCAAGTCCTTCATCTTGAATTCTCTTGCAACATCATCTTTGCAAGATTTTTTCAACTTCTCATCACCTGCTAGAATCAAATCATCGACATATAATACTATAATCAACAATTTATCTTCAACCACAATATCGTAAAGGTTCGTATTTGCTTCACTTTTGGTAAAGCCCAACCCGATGAAATTGATCCGAATTTATATAGGAATGCAACAAATTACAGACATAACCATAAATATAGAGTTGCAACAGAAATAATACTTCATTTCATTAATGTAAAATACTGAAATATGCTTACAAACAGAAATGGAAATAAACTAGCTCGGGTGATGGTAGCTTATTTCTGAGGAGAGATGTGGCGGCTACATGCCTTTGAGCTATCTTACAATGAGGCTTGAAGGCATATTTATTGTTGAGAAACAATGGAAAACCCTAAACATCCAAAAACCTAACCCTAGGAGATGAAGTGTCAAACTATGGGCCTTGTTTTGGGTAAATTGGTATATCAACTTCCCCGGGTCATAACTTTGGCATACGATCTTCGTTTGACACGCACAATACCTCATTAGAAAGATCTATATGAGGAATACAACTTGGGGATGAGAAGCATTGGTCATGGACCAACGTTTCTCCCAATTTTTCCAAAAAACGTTGTTTAAGGCCTCAAAACGGATCCGAAAGTTCAAGACTCGAAAAATTGCTAAAAATAGTAAACCATGCTACAATTAAGGAACTGAAAAACTGAAGCAATGGTGGGGGTCCAAGTGGGATTGGTGGGTGGCCACCAATATCCGCCTGGATCATAAATAGATTTCAATCCTAGTGTACCAAGCATTGGGTGCTTATTTTACTCCATCCAATGATCACTTGAGTTTGCACACATGTGAATCTATGTTGAAGGTATCAAATCCTTTTGGCTACTCAATATACACCTCTCCCTCAATCATACAATGGAGGAATTTTGTCTTCATATCCATCTAATGTATCTTCCATCCCATTTGCACTGACAGTGCTAGAATAGATCTGATTGAATATTACCTTGCTACTAGAGAAAAGGTCTCATCATAATCAATTCCCTCCACTTGACAAAATCCTCTGTCCACAAATCTAGCCTTGTGTTATTCCACACTACCATATGTTGCTTTATTTTCCTTGTAAATCCATATGTAATTCACCACTGACTTGTCTACTGGTCTTGGGACCACTTCCCAAACACCATTTCTGATAATGGAGTCGCACTCCTCAACCATGGAATCAACCCATACTAGTTGTTTCACTGCTTCCTCGAATATGGATGGCTCAACCTCTACATTCCCGCTCATCAAAGCCATGTAACCAGTGTATCGATCTAATGACCTTCTCTGCTTGCGTTGTGATGTGATTTCTCCCACATTCTCTCTAGCATCATGCATCAATCTGTCAGCCTCTCTGGTGTGCTTCCTTCCACCTCTAGAAGTATTTACATGAGTGGGTGCTTCCACTCTCTGCTCCTCTACATGTGGTTTCTCCACATCATCCTGAGGTTCCTCCTTTGGAGCTAAAAGATCCCCAGTTGCATGTAACTGAATCTCCCTCTCAATGGAACATCTCATGACCTTCTCTTCATGGAACTTCACATTTCTATGAATCATTATCATATTATTGGATGGTAGTTACACCTGATAGTTGTGAGGTGTATTAGTGTACCCCACAAATATGACCAACTCAGCCTTTGGCTCAAGATTTTTCTATGAATCCTTGGTAACATGACAGTAGGCTGATGAACCAAAGGTTCTAAAGTGTTCCACATATATTTTCTTACATGAAAAAGATTCTTCTGGTGTACTCATCCCGAGAATTCGATCAGGGCTTTTGTTCTACAAGGAAATAGTTGTGTTGCATGCTTCAACCCATAAGTGCAACGATAGACCCTGATCATGTAACATCGCCCATGTCACTCCCACAATACTGATGTTCTTCCTTTCATCCACGCCATTCTGATGTGGTTTATGAGGTTATATTAACTCTTGTCAAATTCCTTCTAATGCATAGAAGTTCTTGAATTCATTTGACACATATTCTCCATTGTTATCACTTCTGAAAGCTTTAACTTTCCTGACAGTATATTTCTCAACAAGTTCTTTAAATTCACAAAACTTAGCGAACGTCTGATATTTCTTCAGCATGAATAAAATTCATCTTTTACAATAAAAATCATCAAAACATATTACATAATACCTGTGCTTGGTCGTGGATGTTGTCGAGAACGGTCCACACACGTCTGAGTGAAATCTATCGAGGATCACTTACGCTCAACTATCTTTACCATGAAAGGAAGCTTTGGTGTACTTCCCCAATGTACACCCTTTGCATGTGTCTCTCTTCTCTACTGTACCCTTGGGAAGTCCTGTAGAAACTGTTTGCATGATCTTCAAAGCTTTGTGGTGCAAGTGACCTAATCTTCTATGCCACAACTCACTTATGTCTCGGCTCTACACATTCTCTTCTTTTCTTCTCAAAGAAGTGCAGTCTTCTACATCCAATTTGTAGAGGTTCTTCACCCGAACCCCGATCCACTTCACCTGTCCTGAGGTTATGTGATGAAGGAAATCCTTTCCCTTGCTAAATATTACATCATAGCCATGGTCCTCCAACATGGCAACTGAAATAAATTCTTTTTCAAACCTAGAACATACATTACATCTTTTGATGTGAGAGGAGAACCAGAATCCCTCTAAAAGGTAGCAGTATCGATGTTGATCGTGCTATACCTCCCATCATCTCCCATCTCGATGTGCATCTAGAGGTCCTTCTCCTCCAAGTCACTGAAGAACTCTTTCATGTTGGTCATATGGAATGAAGCTCCACTATTCAGGTACCACACACTACCCATCACCAATGTCACCATGAAAGTGATGAGGGTGAAATCCTGTTCAAATTGTGAAGCAAGTGCTTCACTTGCCGCTCCTCCTGAGGGCTTCTTACTAGCTTTCTTGTGCAGACACTGTGGCATAGTGTCTTAGCTCGTGACAGTGAAAATATTTAATCTTCGAAATTTCTTTCTTCTTACCGCCCTAAGTGGAATGTGATTTGGAATGGTATGACTTCCCCTTCCCTTTATTCACCTTTTCATCTAAGGCACAATTCTCCTCATCATCATGCTTGGATGAGGATCCATCTTTGGTGTTCTGTCGAATCTCTTCTTGTACCAAGTTGGACCACAATCACTCCTTCCCATAGCTTCTCCCTCCTATTAACTTAGTCTTGGTAATTGTACCAGCTCATGGGAAGGCCTAGACTTGCTAGGCTCACCAGATCGGCTTCAGCAGCTATAACACTAACACTTCCAAGCTCATCCCAACATTGGGTGAACTTGGTCAAGTATTTTGGTATTGTGTCACCCTTCTTCATCTTGATCTTTTTTAGCTTGTCCTTGAGTTCTATCTTCTTGTCGTCAGTACTATTTTGAAATAGGTCTGTCAAGGTATTCCACGTTGCAAATGGAGTTTCCTTACCATGGAGGTTAGAGACAATATGATCTCAAACTCCTTCTAGGATAATCCTTCTCGCCTTTGCCACACACTTTCTCCACTCTACCAAATCTTGTGCATCAGCTGGCTTAGGAACATCTTTGTCTATAAATTCCTTAAAAATGGTGTCTTCCAACACTACCTCCATCCTTTCCTTCCAAGCAATATAGTTTGAACTAACCTAAAGGGCATATTCGAGTCTCAATCCGTAGAACCACATCCTACTGGCTTTGAAGTATGATACTGTAAATTTGATTTCTCTTGCAAAAGAAAAACTTGTATTCTCCTCTTCTATAGTGATTTCAGTTCTGATACCTTGTAGAAATTCCTTGTATATTCAAACTGTAGATAGTAATATGCTAAAACAATTGAGTTGAATCTACTGTACTCACTAGTGGAAATAATAAACGATTGATGAAATCACGAAGCATAAAAGAGAAACAATTCAATCACACATAACACAATAATTTTCTGGGGAAATCCATAGCTAAAAATCCCTACTATATGTATATTTCATTAATCAGAGAATATGAGAATATTACAATGTTTTTCTCAAGTCCGAGCAACCTCTACACTATCTCAATCTATCTCACTACTTCCCAAACAAGCTCAAGCCAATACTTATCCAATTCTGCTGCCTGCCAAGCTCCTATTTCCTTACGAAGTTCCCTTGAGAATTAGCCCATATTTAATTGGAAAAATCCACAAATATGAATTGTGCAATCCTCATAGTCCTTCATCTAATTGCATGCACCACCTGTACAATTCAGATGATTATACATCTGATAGTACAATGTCCATGAACTCCAATCTCAACTGGGTCTTTCTTTGATCTGACATGCATGAGTTAATTATGAATGAATCTTCAGTTTAATGGTTGATCATTATTGGTTACACCCCACTACTGCAGGTTACACCCCACTACTAGATCTCCCACTAATTCCTCCTTCAATTGGAACTAGTTTAACTTAATTTAACTCGGTTAAACTAAATTAAATAATCACAACTCAAAATAAACTCAACTAGGGCTCCTAAAAAGTAGGAGACACTCTACATGACTCTAGTTAGACTCCAAAATCGAATCAATTGAGCCAACTAAGTCAAACTAACTTATTTAACTATTACAAGTTGTCATGAGATGTGGAATTACAATTTAGTTCCTAATTTAATTCAATGGAAAAATTAGATCAATATTTTCTTGTTGCGTTTTCAACAATTGACTACGAAATTACAATATTTTACAAGGAAAATTTTCATCTATTTTTAGCTTCGGGGGGGGGGGCTCATAAAATTCATCGTCTCCTCCCCCCCCCCTTGACAGCGATTAAATGGGTGACATTGCCACCCCCATCAAGAACAAATATCCAATGCAGTTGAAACAAAAAACAAAAAAAACCTTTGAACAATCAAGAAGATAATCAAGCTCTACACCCAACAATTTCCCACTTGGAGACTAATTATATAAACACCATTGTTCCTTCACTTGTTGGAAAATGACCCCACTTGGACCTAGTTGTTCTCATCTTCACCAACATACTTGAAGACCAATTGAAACTGAGCAGAATCTCAGTTTCTCCCTGGTTACAACTTTTGTTAACATATCTGCAGGATTTTGGCTAGTGTGTAAATTTTCCAGCTTCAATTGTCCATCTTCCAACACTGATCTTATGAAATAGTACATGAGCTATATATGTTTAGTCTTGGAATGAAATGTTGAATTATTTGCAAAATTAACTGCAATCTAGCTATCACTATATAACTTTCTCATCTCCTTCTTCTTTTCCAATTCATCCATAAACATTTGTAACCAAATTATTTATTTACTATCCTCTATAGCAACAACATACTCTACTTTCATTGTTGAAATTGCAACAATCTTTTGCTATTTTGAAACTAAATTGACTTGTGTTCCACCTACAATAAACACATACCTTGTGGTGCTCTTCATGTTATCTCTATCACCTGCCATATCTGCATCAACATATCCCTGTAGAGAAATGTTTGAACCACCAAAGCATAATGTTTGATTTGTTGTACCTCTCAAATACTTGAGAATCCACTTCACTGCCATCCAATGTTGTTTTCCAAGATTTTTCATATACTTTCCTACAACTCCCAATGCATGTGCAATATCAGGCCTTGTGCAAACCATTGCATACATTAAGCTTCCAACTGTTGATACGTATGGAACTTTACACATATAATCCTTATCTTCCTGACTCTTGGGACGCATTCCCTTAGTTTGAAATGGCTAGCCAAAGGTGTACTAACTAGTTTTTCATTCTGCATATTAAATATTTCCAACACCTTTTCTATGTACTCAGTCTAAGACAATGATAATTTGCGATTTTTCTTGTATCTAGTTATTCTCATACCAAAGATTTGTTTTGCAACACCCAAATCCGTCATTGTAAATGAATTTGCCAATTTTCCTTTGAGCATATATATTTCATGAATGTTAAACCCTGCAACAAGCATATCATCTAGATATAATAACAATATAATATAGATGCCATCATTTTTCTTTTTAAGATAAACATAATGATTATAATGACATCTAGTATAACCTTGTTCAAACATAAACATGTCAAATTTAAGATACCATTTCCTTGAAGCATGTTTTAAGCCATACAAGCTCTTCTTTGATTTGCACACTAATTTCTCCTTCCCTTTGACCTTATACCTTTGTGGTTGTTGCATATATATTTATTCCTCCAAATCCCCATGGAGAAAGGTTGTCTTTACATCTAACTGCTCAAGATGAAAATCTTTTGATGCCACTAGACTTAAAATAGTTCTGATTGAAGTCATTATAAAAATAGGAGAAAAAATTCCATCAAAGTCTATACCTTTATTTTGTGGAAACCACTTCACCACAAGTATATCCTTATACCTCTGTTGTTAGGTACCTATACTACTAGTGTAACCCCTTATTGTTATTAGTGCAACCCCCTTATTGTATTATTGTTCCCATTTAGTCCCCATGTTGTTATTATTATGCCCCATAGAAGCCCACTATTGTTATTGTTGTGCCCCTACAATATTATTGTTATGTAGGCTCTGATTGTATTGGGACCCCTTAGACTCCTATATATGAAAGGAGTCTTGTCATTTGTATCATCCAAGAATTGTTCATTTGTGTAATGTAAAGGAGGTTTCCCCCTCTAAGAGGCTAATTTCGAAGTCATTGATCTATATTTTCTATCTTTTTATGAGTTGGTTTCATAACATTTGGTATCAGAGCTTTGGATTCTAGGGTTTCACTGCTCCAAACAAGTCATCGTGGAAATTTTTCTATTTCACTATGAAGTTTCAGAAACTAAAAACAAAACTCATTTGATTCGAAATCGTTCTCAACCTCGGGCCTGAATTTCAGATATTTTCTCAGTATATTTTTAGAGATATGATCTGAGGAAGTTAGGGCTTTTGCAAGCTCCAGAATTCCATCTCAAACACCCCATCGTGGAATTTTCGCTAGAATTGTTTTTATACGAAGGTTAAGACTCTTAAATTAAAACCCATTTAAACTGAAATCTTGGTGAAGCACAGGCCCGAATTTTAGATCTTATTTCTCCATATTTTCGGAGATACGGTCCAAGATAATTAGGGTTTTGTAGTCTCCCGAATTACATCCCAAAAAGGTGGCCTTGGGAAAATAGTCATAACTTTATCTCTGAGCATCAGATTAAAATTTCATAAAATGTTGTAGAAACAGGATGGACTATACTTTTCTATGTATTTTTTCAAGTCTGGAGGTTGAAATAGTGACACGGGGCACTTTGTACAAGTTCGCTCTACTGAAAAAGTATATAATCAGGTCATCTTGGGAAATTGGGCATAACTCTTTCTTGGAGAATCCAATTTCGGTCAATATGGTGGCATTGGAAAGAGGACATGGAGGGCTATCGTAGGTCACAATTTAAAACCTTGGAGATCCAAAATTTCAGAGATACAGTAGATTCAAGATAGAGTTTCTAAAAGAAAGAAAAAGAATGACTCAAATCAAGAAAATAGAAACACATAGTAAGAAAAATTGGAGTGATGATTTAAAGAATGTTATAGAAGATATGATCAATAAGATAAATGGTATAGAATAAAAATTGAATGGAAACATGGAAGATTTGAAGAAATACATGGAAGGTTTGAAGTAAGGTGGAACAAAGTCACTACAAGAAAGGCTTCCTAATGTTGAAAAGGTAGTAGAGGAAACTCATGATGAGAACAAAAGAAATGTTAATCATGATTTCAGGATTGAAGACCCACCATATTCCAAATACAGATATGGGGAAATTTGATGGCAAGTATACAGTAACTTGGATACTACATATGGAGCAATATTTTGATCTACATGATGTGCAACCACCACAAAAGGTGTGCATTGCATCTTTATATTTAGAAACGAATCAATTTGTATGGTATAGAGGGATTTGTTCTCATAAACAACTTGTCACCTGGTCCATTTTCACGGAGGAAATGATAGCAAATTATGAGGATACAAAGAGAAACTCCTTCCAATTGATAAATCTCAAACAAAAGGGTCCAATGGCAGAGCACATTGACGACTTCCAAAAATTGAATATAAGGGTAAATGATATTCTAGAGAAACATAAGATTGAAGTCTTCATAGGGAATTTAAATGATAACATCCAACATGTGGTTCATCTTTAGGAACCTGAATCATTGGAGAATGCATACAGGTTGGCAAGAAAAATTAAAAGCAAAATTATGGCAACAAGGAAGCCTACCTATTACAAGTCTATTTGGGCACATCACTCCCGACAATCAGATCAATGTAAACAGGGTCTATCAAACCCTAATTCATTTTCCACATGCCCTAGACATGCCACCTCATTGAGTGCTTTCATCCGTGAGAGTTTCCTGACTTCAAACCCTGCTAAAGTGCTTCCTTGGGTCACCAGTGCACCCCTGGTCAAGGGTAAGTGCTCTGCAGAGCATGTAGCCCCATTCAAGGTTCATTGCAGAGCACCTAAGCCCAATCAAGCCTATGTTGAGCAAGAATACTCGAAATGTTCATTGGATCCTAAGTATATTCCTCCTTTCTAGAGCCTTCTAGAAGGAACCCAGCTCCTATCCTATCAAGATGAGCTCAAATTAGGATAGCCTTGGATCATCTAATCCTTTATCCTCTCATCCCTTTGAACATGGAAACTAGTCATCCAATTATGGAAAACCATTCAATGCCATATTAATGACAAAACCACTTGCATTCATCTAAAAATTGGCCACCCATCATAGAGTCAAAGAGATTGGATATTATAGAGAAATATTGTTGGTTTAGAGACTTGAAATCATTGTCAAAGTAATGTTTTGCTACTGGATTGATGTTGTTATTGGTTTGATGAGGGCTTGGACTAAGTTGGATGAGTGACACAAGATCGAACCACATTTGGTGTAACTTCTCCTTTAATCAATCAATAAAGTTTTTTGTTCACTTTCCAATACTTTTGTCTATATCTTTGATGAATGTATGTTTAAATGTTGTCGATTCCATTTGTTTACAATAAATAGATCATATGCTTTGATTGTTGTCATCTTCTGTTTATGTTGGCAGGTACCAATTGAGTGAATTCAGTTTGAGCAGGAGCGACAGGAAAAATTCAAAGGAGATCAAAGGAAGCAAAGGATTACAAGTAGGTTCTTTTATCTTATATGTTTATTGTAGGAAAAGGTTAAAAATCTTTACTTCAGTTGTTCTAAGTGTAACTACCCACTTAGGGAAGATATACTTATCCGTAGGTATAAATTTTGTATAACAAATTGGCGACCATATTGGGGAACGACCATCTTTCCTAGTAGTTATCCCTTGTCTTAGCAGCACCAATAGACTTTACTTGAATTCATTTACCTATATTCAGTCATTTTGAAGCTTGTTTGGTCAAAATGTGTGCTTATTTGTGTGTTCATAGTGCTCTCTGGCATCAACGCACTATTGTTCTTGACACAGTGTGCTGCAAAGTAGCCTTAGCCTAGAGACAGTACTCTGCAACACACTGTCTCCCACTCAGGGCTGTGCTAGTCCCTGTCAAGTCAAAAACCCATATTTTTGCTTGATTTTTTTCCAAATTGTTTCACATCTTGTTTGCTGAATGGTCAATGTTTCTCTGAACCTGAAGTCCAAATTAGCATTTCTTTTCCATGGCCACTTTGGCTTTATTTTTTCATTATTTCTTTATGTTTCCTTAATCATTGTTGAATCAATCCCAAAGTTAGCTTACATTGATTAGTCTTTACTTTTCTGAAAAAGAAATTGTCGTAAAGTCTTCGTTTCTTGTGAAAATAATTGATTGATCATTTGTGCATTCAGATTCTTTATGTTCATCTAAACATTAAATGAATGAAAATAAAAACATGCATAATGCATTTAGAATTTTGTGTTTGCTTGTAGGAATAGTATAGGGAAAGTTGCATTAAATGTGCTTTATGCTCTTTGTTTAAAGATTCTAATTGCTCTATCCCTTTTAGTTATTGTTTTCATTGTTTAAATCAAATGAAAAGAATGTTCCCATCTTAGTTTCATTCTAGGAGTTTTAGAAGCATCGCATGGTGAACCTGAAAGAAAAACTTTTAAACAAGATCAACTAAAATTTATCTCAATTAACCTAATGGAGCATTGTAACTTAACGCATAACATTTAGAGATCTAGGCTAGAGACGTGTTCCGAAATCGTTAAACATAGCAGTTGTCACTAACGGTATGTGATACATTCTGAGTTTGATACCTCATTCCACGCACGTAAGTATATCGTAGCTCGTCCACGTAATTTCGGGTATATTGGGCAGTGTTATAGTATGAAAAGTATGAGGGAATGCTCTCACTGTGCGGTTTCGCATTAGACAGCACTAACACAGATTGGGCCTCCACGTACTTTCGGGTATATTTGGGAGGACTACATTAGGTTGTTATCCATCCATAGGTAACTGATTTGTCTGCCTTGTATAGTGTGATACACCGAAAACAGCATTCATGGAGATTACCTGCAGGTATGTTAAGTCATTGGCTCCTCTGAGGAGGTATATTGAAATTCATAGTTACTTGGTAATTCTTTTGCCTAGATTGCCCTCTTTTTGTTTATTTCTTTTTATAATAAAATCAATCAGCAATCGTGGAAGAAAATCAACCTTTACCCCATCGTTCTCATAGGACAGCAAGTAAACTGCCTAAAGCTACACCTATTCGGTGAAAGCGGTCTCGTTTAACTGAGTCCAGTACATCACAAACTTCTGGTTCTTCATCTAATTTACCATAGTCACCTATACTAGTACGTACTATGATTCCAGTTACTCCTACTATTATTGGTTTATGTGCTACTGAACTGGAACCTTTATAATTATCTGAGGACACTAAAAGTGAACTTAGTGAAATGGTAACTGAATTTGTCCAACAAGAAGATGATCCTCAACCAAAATTTGTTTAAGAAATTCATCCTAAACTCGGTCTTCTTTTACCAGAACACTTGGATCCCGAAGTTGAAGAACCAAAAGTTGTTCTTGTACTGGAAGATGATCGGTCGGTTTATCCTCAGACATCTGTAACTGTTGAGACTTCTCCTTGACCACAGAGTCAAATGCCATAAATTTATTACGGACCTGATGATGAAATCCTTCCACCCGGTTTGATTGTTATTGAAGAGGAATTTGAAAAATAAACTTCACCTAGAACTCCAACTTGTTTTGGACCATGGCTTTATCTTTATCCTTATTTTCCTCATTTAACTTATACTGCTCCTCTTGATCCTGTTTACTTTCAAACTCCCATAGATTCATTAGGACATTTATTGGGTCATTTGACTATGGCTAAAGCAACATCCCAGATTGTATCATATGTTACAGCTGCGACAGCATCTACCGTCGCTACTTCTTCGATGTTTACCACAACACTTGAGTCACATCTGTATGGTGGTCTGTCTGTCCCACTAGGTTACCAATCATTGTCTGGAACTCACTCCAGTGTTTCTTCTAGTCCATGGTCTTCACCCATGTTGTCCACAGGAATTTTACCTGGTTCTTCACTTACGAATACTGAACAGTTTGATCGATCAAGTCAATATCAAGCTAGTCCATTTGGTTACCGTCCAATGTATGCACTTAACACTGGATTACCTCCATCTGGAGAACAATATGCCCAATCTGCTTATTCTCCATACTTTGGGGGGACACCATATGACATTATACCATCATATTTAGGTCCAAATTATTCTAGAATGATTGTTTGTCAATGGAAGCATACAATGCCTGTTCAACCAAGGCTTGTGTATTCATCACAATCAATACAACCTATTTCATCCATACTTACTATGCCTATCATTACGAATTTACCACAGTCTCAAGCTCAGTTAATTGTATCTCAACCTTTCCAAGTTGGTCCTTCAACCTCATACCCTCAAGTTTCAGGTCTATAGACTCAGTTTGTGTCTAGAATACAACAACCTTAGTCTATTTTACCATTAACTAGGATGACTCAAATTTATACTGGTCCAATTTATCCACAACCTGGTCAAACTTATACTGGTGGGAAACAATTGTGGTATCAACAACCGTGGTAGCCACAATACCAACAATAGCAATTCCAACAGTACCAAACTTATCCTAGACTTGGTCAACAACCCTATGCTGGGTTTGGTCAACAGCAAGCTTACCCAGGTTCTAGTCAACAAGCCTATTTTGGTTTTGTTCAACAACAAATTTATCTCGGTTCCTAACAACAACCTTATATTGGATATGCTGAACAAACCTACCCCTATCAAGGTTACCAGTAGCAGATTCATTTTTCTAGTATGCAAAGGCCTATTGCCCATGCAATTCCATCTTACCCTGGTTACGCTCAACCCGACCTAAACCGACAATTTCCTTTTGTCGTAACACTTGAATTACTGGATTTAAATCGTCTTACCAATGATCCCATTCTTTATTCAGCTTGGTGGTCGGTGATTCCACACAAATTGCCTTCTTATAATCCTAAGTTCAATGGAAACCCTAGATATTATAACACTTTCTAGAGCAATTTATGGTTCCTCCATTTTCAACCATTACTTGACACTCTAGTGCTCGAAATAGGAAGCAATTCAATTCCTTGGCTATCTTACAATGAATAAAATTATGGGTACTACCCCAGTCAATCAACACTATTACCTTTTTCTTCTTGATGTGCCCTTTTATCTTGAGAGTTTGAGGAGTGGTAATTCCGGTCAATGCATTACAAGATATGGTTAGATTAATTTATTATTTCTCTAGGATTGGTTCTTGGTGCATATCCTATTCTTTTGACATTTATTGTTCATTTTCTTACTCCTATTCCCCATCTATGTAAATTAATTTTTTCCTAGCACACTTATGACCTTTAGTGTATTTTCTATCATAATTGTAACAAAGCCCTTTTGCTCTTTTTTCTTCCAATTTTTGTGGTGTCAACAAGACTTCCATCTTTATAGTTATGAGTGGTAGTGTTATACCGAATTTATACCTATGGATAAGTATATCTTCCCTAAGTGGGTAGTTACACTTAGAACAACTGAAGTAAAGATGCTTAACCTTTTCCTACAATAAATAGATAAGATAAAAGAACCTAATTGTAATCCAAGAATTATTCATTTGTGTAATGTAAAGGAGGTTCCCCCCTCAAAGAGGCTAATTTTGAGGTCGTTGATCTATATTTTCTATATTTTTTTGAGTTGGTTTCATAGCATCTGTTGACATCCATCTTCTTCTTTCAACCTATAAACCCATTTATTCTGCAATGATGTTGTACCTGCATGCAACTCGACTAAGTCCCAAGTTTGGTTATGCATCAACGAGTTCATATCTTCTTCCATGGGTTTCTCCTACTTATTCGTAGTTTCTACCTGCATTTCTTCTTTGTATCTTTTTGGTTCACCAAAATCAGTCAACAATACATAATATAATGAAGGGGAGTGTCATTCAGGGGGTCTACTTGTCCTCGTAGATCTTCTAACACCACTTTTAGGTATTTGAGGTGCCTATTGTTGCTGTGGTTGTTGTTTTTGCTGTGGTTTCTCATTATTATTATTTTCAGACACCTCTACTATTTTTTTGATCTCATCAAGCATTGCATTTTTTTTCCATTTTCCTTCTTTTCCTGTATTTGATCCTTATACAAGACCTTTTTCATTGAATATGACATCTTTGCTCCTAATGATTTTGTGATTTTCATAATCATATAAGCAATAACCAAAGTCATTAACACCATATTCACTAAAGGTACATTTATTTTATTTTGCCTCAAGCTTTGTTTTATTTTCTTTATTAATGTGGACATAGGCTTCACAACCAAAATTATTTAAAAATGAGTAGTTTACATTTTTACATGTCCATGCCTCCTCTGGAATACCATCATCCAAGGAACTTGAAAGCCCTCTGTTTATTAGATAAACAGTAGTATATACAACATCTTCCCAAAATTGTAAGGGAAATCCTGCGTGAAATCTCATGCACCTTGCACACTCCATGATTGTCTTGTTCATTATTTCTGACACGCCATTTTCCTATGGTGTTCCTACAACTGTCTTCTCTCTGTGAATTCCATGCTCTGAACAGTATTTATCAAACTTTTGCTACAGTATTCACCTCCTTTGTCGGATCTGAGACACTTCAATTTATTTCTTGTCTCATTCTCAACCAAATCTTTCCATTTCTTGAAAGTATCAAATACATCAGATTTATTCCAAATACAATAAATCTAGGTTTTCCTACTTACATTATCAAAAAAGTAACATAATATCGAGATCCACCAAGGGATGATTCATGAGCAGGTCCCCATACATTTGTATGCACAAGCTCTAATTTTTCACTCTTATTTTATTTCCCAACTATGATAAATATGACTCTCTTCTTCTTTCCATAAACATAATTTTCACAGAAATCCAAATCACCATGATTCAAACCTGGTAAAAAATTTCTTGAGTGAAGAGTATGCATCCTCTTCTCACTCATGTTCCTAAACCTATAATTCCACAATGTCGTATATGCTCGTGTGGAGGTTAATGCATTAACAGAATTAGAAATACCATTACATTAATACAATGTACCAACCTTTTCTCCTTTTGCTATTACTAGGGCTCCTTTAGTGACTTTCCAAAAAAAATTTGTGAATATAGTTACACATCATTCGCATCTAACTTCCCCATTGAAATTAGATTGTTCTTTAGATCTCGAACATGCCTTACCTCCTTCAATAGCCATTGGTTTCCATTTTGTTTCTTTATAAAATCCTTATCCATTCCAATAATTTTACAGGGTTTATCATCACCCAAACGAACTTGTCCAAAATATCCTTAAACATAGTCATGAAAATGTCTCCTATCAGGTGTGGCATGGAATGAAGCCCTCGAATATACCACCCAAGTATCAATATTATTCTCTAATGAAAGAATAAAATAATCTTGCAACACATCACCTATCACATTCGCTTCATGATTGTTCTCTTGTTTTCCATCTCCTTCTTTTCCCTTCCAAGGTTTGCAATCTTTCTTCAGGTGTCCTTTCTTCCCACATTTCCATAACACTATCCCTGATCTAGATTTGGATCTCATTTTCTTAACTTATTGCGATTTCCTGGGCTCCTTCCTCTTTCCATTTTTCTTCCCCTAGTCTCTACAGTGAAAGCATTACCTAATGTTTCACTGGAACTTTTCTATCGCATTTTCTCTCTAAGGATGGAACCAACAACATCATCAAACTTTAAAGTACTAGATCCAGAGGCAGAGTTACTAATAGCCATAACTAAGCCATTCCAACTTTCTGGCAATGAGCACAGAAATAACATAACCCTAACTTCACCATCAAAATTTACCCCTATAGAACTAAACTAATTGGTAACTGTGTTAAATTCATTTAAATGATCAGCATCAGATCCATCTTCTGAGATCTTCACATTAAATAAACACTTCATAATAAATACCTTATTTGAGGTCGAGGGTTTTTTATATATTTTGGCCAATGTCGTCATTAAACTATTTTTTATCGTTTCCTTTGAAATGTTGAATGCCACCAACGCTTCCAGACACAGCCGTATTATTCCTACTGTCTCTCTGTCGAGAAGATCCCATTCTTCATTTTTCATACTCGATAGCTTCTTTGATTTTCCACTCAATGGTAGGTACAAATATTTCTGATATAGATAATCTCCCATATGTATCTTCCATAGTTTGTAGTTTAGCTGTTAAATTTCTCAACCCTAAACCTACCATCTTTTGCCGCATTGTTCCCACTAGAACCAGGAACACTTCTTTCCTATGCGTTTATTAGCTAAATAGACCTTTGACTCTGATACGAGTTGTTAGAAATTAATTAAAGGAGAAATGAAACACATAAAATATTCTAAAAACATAAATTCAAAAATGCATAAAACAAGAGAGACACAGATATATGTGATTCACAAAATTTGGGCTGCATCCATAAACAAATGTCCAGTCCTTCCTTTTATATTATCCAGCAAAATGAAGAGATACAACCTATAGTAGATCCATTGTAATTTTCTCTTCTCTCTCACACAGCCTTCTCTCTCTCGCCCGCTCAGAATAATAATACATAGGCACAATACAATTCCCTCATATAAATCAAGGGTTTCCTTCTAGGGAAAAAACCATAAATTAACATACCTTCTACCGTGAGATCCTCTGCCTAATGAATGGAAAAGATTCACTACGAAATTACAATATTTTACAAGGAAATTTCTCATCCATTTTTAGCTTCAGGGGTGATGCCCCCAAACCTTTTCCAAGGGGGCTCATAAAAGTCATTGTTCCCCCCCCCCCTCTAACGGTGATTAACAAGCGTTGTTTTTCGCCCATTAGGAAGAGGGATCCCACGCAGCTAAAACAAAAACCTCTAAACAATCAGGAAGATAATCAAGCTTCACACCCAACACAAAAAATGTCAATAAATTTAGAAGTATTAGGGTAACTTATAAACCCTAGAATACTAGAAGTCGTGGATGAGAAATCCTTAGGGTTTGTGGATAAAACCCTATAGCTTGACCTAGATCGATGATTCCACTGAATGAAGACGCCCTAGGTCATGGAAGGAAAGGAAAACAACATGTTGATGATGAGGATGAGGATGATGAGTTTGCAGATGGATGCAGGAATGGCGGGATCAAGAGGAAAATTCCCTACAATACTTGGATCAAAATATAAGTACTTTATATTTCTCTTCCTTGATTATTTTTGTTTTACTATTTGTTAGCCTCTTAGCTTTGTTTCTTTTTCTTGGTTATAATTATTTCTTCCATGACCTCCTAGTGACGGTTACAAGTACATCGTGAAGGTTTCCAAGGCTCTAGCAGCAGATGAAAGCATTGGAATACTGAAGAAAAGTTTGTGGTAAGAGGATTCTCCTAAGATCGGTGATTTGTGTTCAATAGGGAGAAATTGTACTGACATCCAAAATCGTGCCTGATGACCGAAAGAACTCCTAGTTCAGAAAGAGAAAGAAGGCCAACAATATTCAAGGATGCCATGATGAAGATTGTGTTGAGATCTAAGAAAATCCAATATTGACTTCCAAATGGATCTACAAGTATGCAACAAATGGAAACATAGAGAAGTACAAAGCAAGATTAGTGAAGGCTCTCCTAGAAAGAGGGGGAGGTCTATGAGGAGACATTTACACTAGTTGTCAAGTACACTTCTATTAGAATTATTATTTTAATTGCTTCTACTATTGGTTGGAAACTACATCAAGTGGGTGTGGATACCACTTTCCTCAATGAAGTAATTGAGGAAGAAGAAATGTGCATAGAGCTACCTCAGGGCTTTGAGGTACATGAGAGGAAATATCATGTATGCAAACTGAAGAAATATTTGTACGAACCATGAGCATGGTATTCTTGGATGGATGGATATATAATGAGTCTCAGCTTTGTTATCATATGACTTGTTTCTTATGGGAGCAGAAGGACTCACATGATAGATGGCGTAGTAGTGGTAGGAGGATTTTCCTCCATGATAGAGGGAGAAGTCAATAGCTACTTCAGTGTCATATGGATTTTATGTATGAGTTCATGATGAAGGATCTTGGTTGGATACATTACTTCTTAGAACTAGAAGTGTGGCAGAAGTCGGGTATGATCTTATTTGGTCAAAGGAAGCATATTATCACAGTCTTTCAAAGATTTGGGATGATTAATAGCCAGTCCATGGTCATTCCCATGGTTACCAATCTAAAGAAGCTGAATGGAAGAGGCAGAATCCAAGCTTTCCACAACATGATATGTTTCAGTGTCAGAGGGAGCACCCAGTCAAAGTGATCGAAAACTAGTTTTGGCACAACATGTGTTTAGGTTTTGGCATGGTATTATTGGATATAGACTGAGATATGTCTCAAATGATAAAGTAAAACTACAAGAATATATAGGTTAAAATTCGAAAGAAAGTGAAAAATAAGAGAAAAGCACATCAAGATGATGATTCAGCTTAGGGTCTACTATGATAAGTAGAAAGATGACTACACTACTAAAGCAAAGTATATTGCAACTTGTTTGGAAAGTTTGGAAGCAATGTGGATTCAGAAGCTATTCGCAGGATTGTTGGATCAAATGTTGGAAATGGTCATGATGATAGATCAAAGAATAATGAGATCAAGTACCAGGACATGGTACAAACAGGAGCAGTGAGGCTCCAATGCATTTCTACAAATGAGCAGGTTGTTTACATTCTCACAAAACCACTATCCTGGGGTGAAGTTTGTATACTTTAGGGAAAATATTGGATTAGTTGAGAATGCTTCCCTTGGTTAAAGGGAGTGTTGATGTTTTAGAATCAAGGGGCAGAGATTCTCCCTAGGTCAAGAGTATAGACCAAGTCATGGGTATTGGCCGAGAGCCATGTAATGTGGCTAGCGAGATTAGCCTGATGAGAATCAAGACCCAGAGTGCTCCCTTGATAACGGGTTTCCCAACCATATTTCCAAGGGTTACTTGGCTAGTGGGTTGAGTGAGCGACTCATAGAATTGAGAAATTATTTTTACCATTTAATATCATGTGACAACATGTGGGAATGGTAAATGGGCTTAGGGTTTCACCATTTGTCAGGGGTTACCTAACATGGTTCCAAGTAACGACTTGGTGGGTTGGTGAAACAAGGACTAGTCTTGTGTCAGGGGGTTCCAAACCAACCAATGAGTAATTTCCTTGTGGATGACTAGATCCTTTACATAGGGGATGTGTCTAGTGGGTTATTAGATTCCTTTGCATGATGTTGATGTGAGATTCTCTCCATATGGTTCTGGTATAGAACATGACATGGATTGTTCCATCAACATAGTTCAGCTCATTCAACCTTTTCTTGGGATGGAGAGATTTTTCCAACATGAGAAAATATGAAGTAATTCAAAGTGAATACCTCCCTAGCTAGGAGGGAGTGTTGAATTTATGTAGCTACCATTGGTATTCATCATTGAATTGACCCACAAAATTGAAAGAGAATGGAAATATAAATCTAAATTCAAGTCACTTCCAAAAGAGGGAAAAAAAAAAATTGAAAATCAAATTTTTGTTGTATATTTTTACTTGTAGATTCAACATATTATGTCATATGCTAAAAAATAATACAAGAATCTACTCTACTCTTTAGCGGAAACCAAAATTGATCGATGAAAATAATAAGTAGAAAAGGAAAAATATCAATCGCAAATAACACAACATTTCTCTGGGGAAAGCAAATGATAAAACCCTGACTATCTATATTGCATTAACCAGAAGATCTGAGAAGAAAATACAATGTTTGTTCAACACAAACAATTCTTGCACTAGTACAATCTAACTCTCTACCTCACAAGCCAGCTCAAGCCAACACTTAGCTAATTTTGTTGCCTTCCAAGCCCCTACTTCTTTGCGCAATTCCTGAGAGAATTATCCCATATTTAATTGGGAAATTCTCCACTCATGACTACGCAATCCATCCATAGTCCCTCAACTGATTACATGCACCATCTATACAACTCAGAAAATTATACAAAAGATAGTACATTGTCCCTAAACTCTAATATCAACTGGGTCTTCCTCTGAACTGACATGAATGAGTTATTTATGAGTGAATCTTCAGTTAAATGGTGTGGCACTGAGGATGCACTAGTGTCCATCCCCATTACTAGACCTCCTACTAGTTCCCCCAACAGTTATAACTAGTTTAACTAACTAAAACTCAGTTGGATTGAGTTCATTAATTACAACTCAAAAGAACTCAACCTGGGACCCTAAAATTTAGGGATCACTATACATGACTCTCATTATACTTCTAACTCAAATTTCCTAAGCCAACTAAGTCAACTTAACTTAGTTAGCTATTACAAGTTGCTATGAGAATAAAATTTTGATTTAATTCTCAATTTAATTCAAGAACAAAATAAATTAGAATTTCTAGATGTTATTTTTAACATTTATTGTTGTTATTTTCAACACTCCCTCTCAAAAAGAAAAGAATTCAACTCTATCATGATCTGCTATCTTTGGAATGTTCTGCATGCAACATTTCTCTCTAGTGTTGTTGTTGTTGCAATTTTTGAAACTGAAAAAGCATCCAAACTAAATCAGTATGATGCATTTGTCACCAGAGTCTCTCAATGCTACTAGCTACTACATTGTCTACTGAAAACTTTGCATTGTTTTTTACTCTGCACCGTGCCATTTGCAATGTTGCCAACTCTCCTTTGTCCTTCCTAGTATATGACTGTTGCTAGTATCTGCCTCTGTCACTCTGACATCTAACTCCATCAACCGCCACTGATCCATCCTGCAACTATATCTTGTGGGATCTCATACCAAGGTAATGATCCATGAGAAAAAACATTTCAATGGACCCTGCCCAAATTTCTGCACTCTTAGGACTATTACTTCACATCTCCCCACCTCTCACCTGGATATATGGCTGCATGTGCTTCCTCTCCACTTGGCTCGAAATTTCCCCCTACTAGAGGTATCTTCTTGAGTGGATGTCTCCACTCAGTCTCCTCTTTGCTTCTCTAATTGTGGCTTCCCCACAACTTTCTGAGGCTGCATGTTGAGAGGTAATTCATGCTCCCTCTCAACCACCAAGTCTCTAACCTTTTCCTTTCTCCTCAAAGCTTTGCATGCATCTTCGACCTCGATAGCATACAAGTTCTTAACTCGCACACCGATCTATTTCATTTGTCCCATTGCGATGTGTCTAAGGAGAACCTTCCCTTTGATTAATATCACATCGTTTGGGCACTCTAGAAACTCATATATGCACTGTAACTATCCCGTCATCACATAATTTTCTAGAAAAAAAATCGACGATATCTCCCTCATCCAAACTCCATTTCAGTTGATTTTTTTTTTTGGGGGGTTTTTTGCAAGGAATCCATATTTGCTATTTGTTTTTGAAAAAAATTCACAAAACTTTTCATATATGCTCTGCAAACTCACCGCCCAAAGAATTCATGCTCTGATACCATGTATATTTTTACTTGTAGATTCAACAACTTATGTGATATGCTAAAACACAAGACAAGAATCTACTCTACTCTTCAGCGGAAACCAAAATTGTTCAATGAAAATAATAATCAGAAAAGGAATAATATTATTCGCACATAACACAATATTTCTCTGGGGAAAGTGATTGCTAAAAACCCCAACTATCTATATTGCATTAACTAGAATATCTGAGAAGAAAATGCAATGCTTGTTCAATCTAACTCTCTGCCTCACAAGCCAGCACAAGCCAAAAACTTAGACAATTTTGTTGTCTACCAAGCCCCTACTTCCTTGCGCAATTCCTGAGAATTAGCCCATATTTAATTGGGAAATTCTCCACTCATGACTGCACAATCCATTCATAGGCCCTCAACTGATTGCATGCACCATCTGTACAACTCGAAAAATTATACAACTGATAGTACAATGTCCCTAAACTCTACTCTTAATTGTTTCTTCCTTTGAACTGACATGCATGAGTCATTAATGAGTGAATCTTCAGTTAATTGGTGTGGCACTAAGCATGCACTGGTGCCCGTCCCCACTATTAGACCTCCTACTAGTTCCTCCAACATTTAGAACTAGTTTAACTGATTATAACTCAGTTAGACTGAGTTAATTAATTACAGCTCAAAAGAACTCAACCTGGACCCCTAACTACATGACTCTAGATAGACTTCCAACTCGAATTTCCTAAGCCAACTAAGTCAACTTGACTTAGTTAACTATTACAAGTTGCTATGAGAATAAAATTTCGATTTAATTCCCAATTTAATTCAAGGACAAATTAAATTAGAATTTCTAGATTCTATTTTTAACATTTCTTATTGTTATTTTCAACATTTGCCTCCAAAAATACAAGTTGGTTAGCCTTAAATACACACCTATTTGAGCTTATTCATCTCTTATATATTACCATTCTTTCTCTTCGTTTGAATCCAATTTAGCTCACCTCGAGATCTTCTAATTTTTGTTCACACATGTGAAGGAAAGAGGAGGGAAGCAAATAAAAGTTTGACCAAGTCTGACCATTGAAGTTTAACCCACCTTTGACTGATGTTGGCTAGCAGTTTGACTGAGTTTTTTTTGGAGTATTTTGACCAAGTTTCATAGGATGATTGACCACAGGTTTGAGGCACAATTTGACCAAAATTTAGAGGGTTTTTGACCATAGTTGACTAGGGTTTCTAAGGCAGTTGTAGGAGGACGAATTCAACCAATTTGACTTGAGTTGACCAGTTGATGTAAGAGGCCAAAAATATATTCGTTTGACTAGGTTTAACCTGGGCTTGTTTGCTTGTCAACTTGACTTTATTTGATTGGAAAGATCAAATTGTATCTCTTGTTGAATTGCACAATTTTTCTAAGAAAAGGTTGTTGGGTTTTTCTCTAGTTAGGGCTTTTCCTAGGTAAAAATTTGTCTCTTGTGTTTGACTAACTCTTCATGATCCTACTGTCATTTATATTTTATTGTTGATATTTTATATGTATAATTACTTAATGATGAATGTGACATGAGAATAATTGGTTAAAAAATCTTTGGAAAGGAATTATCAGATTAGGAAATCATGAAAAGTCAATTGTTAAAAGACCTCCCACCAAGATGCAACTAACTCATTACCATTCAAAAAAATGTGTGCCTTCACCCTCATAAATATATTTTTATGTCTCATTAAAATGGTTGTAACTAACCCTAAGATCATCAATGGTGAAGATTCACTCTTGGTCCACGAGATCGATGGGTGTGACTTAATCTCTCATTAAGATCACTTAAATCACTAAAGTGACCCAACTTTATAATATAAATTCACTTTTGCTTTATACTCATTAATTATAAAAGGTACACTTTATAAAGTACCATCACTTAGAGGGTGTTGCTTGGACACTTCCACATGCTAGGCCCCCCCAATGTAGAATTACATGTCTAAGCTACGATTTTCAACACTCCCTCTTAACAAGGAAGATATAGGGTGAATGAATGAAGATGGGCTATGCTTTTGGGCTAAATGTGGTGATGAAATCTCCAAATTTTACTCTTTCATCAAATTGAAGCCCTCAAAATTCATACAAGTGTTGTGAATTTTGATTCGAAGTAAAAAGACAATCTGTGGAGAATTATGTTGTTGTTCTAATGATTTTTTTTTGCAAAAAAAAACTATTGTCGTATATTCTATCACTTTTCCATTAAATCAAATGCTTGTCCTTGCAAATTTTCGCACATCTTAAGAGGTATGCATGTGTTCACATCGCATAACTTAGTCTAAAATCTGTAATTTTTAAAAAACTTATGTATGAGCAAGATCTACACAGAGACAACTAAGTTATGCATATTAATAATTTATTTTTATGAAAAATTATATTTTTTATTATTTTTCGAATTTGGCGAAGTAATATTTCAATTGTATTTTGCAAACACGTGTTCACGTAATATTTTTTTGAACACTAAAAATAAATTCAAAAATCAAGAGTACCCTTTTGAAGAGGACTCGTAAATGAAGATAGTGGTATTTCCTGATTTTTTTTGGTGTATATTTTATTTTATTGATATTTTATTCAACCCCCTTGAAGTTGTCAAAAAAAAATCAAGCATTATGTTTAAAATAAAATAGATCTAAAATATCATATGAATTCAAAAATGTAAAATGCACATGCCGTTGGATAGAGGATTCTTTCACAAATCCAAGATAATCAACTTTCCCACCTAAGGACAAATTTTTCCTTGAGTCTGTAAGGGTACAAAATGGTTTTGCAGAGAAATATACAAAAGGGGAGATAAAATTCTTCTTTTTAGGCCCTCGGCAACTCAATTAAGAGCTCAAAGTGATTAATCGAGCGCATGAGATAAAATTTCGAATAGCTCGATCGAGGGTTTAAGAAACCCTCAATCGAGCCCTTAACGTGGTTAAACATAGGCTTGATCTAGCCTATAGCTTAATCTAGCTTTAAGGATCGATCTAATTTAAGGCTTTATCTAGCTTATAGCTCAATCTAGCTTTAAGGATCGATCTAGCTTTAAGCTCGATCGAGCCATTTTTTTTAATTTCATGCCTAGGTTGTATTAGCGGGAAATTTCAAAAATGTGGCTTGATCGAGCCCATTGCTCAATCGAGACACTAGCTCAATTGAGCTACTAGATAACCTCACATTACACAGGATCTCAATCGAGCTATCATTAAGCCCTCAAATAGCTCGACTGGGGGCTCAAATATTACATGATCGAGCGCTTAAAATGGCTCAATAAAGTTGTTTCTTTTCACCCAAAACACACCCTTTCTTGCCAAAAAGTGTGACCCAGCTTCATGCATATACCCTATTTCGAGAAGGACCTTCTCCCAAATTTTTCACTCCCTCTGTTGTTATAGTTACTCCCTCTAAACTGAAATATCCTCCTTCTACTTGCATTCTACTCAGAGTTGGTAACCTGTGCTCCTCATCCTCCAATGTCATCTCATACAAGCTCAATCTGTTGAGAGATCTAGACAAATACTCTCGCCCACCACTCTTTATCGCTGACATTGAATCCAAGATCCCCTTGGATCCATCCATAGGCTATCCCAGCAACCTGTAATATTGTCTATGTTTGATGACAGGAACTATTGTTGCATCCAAGGTCACTCCCTATAAACATATAAGCATATGTTTGTCCCGGAATAAAACTCTATTTACATCAACCTCTAAATTTGATACTGAGAGCAAGTTTACCATCATCCCTCGAACAAATATCCCTACCACCTCCAAAAACCCTCTCGACTCTAGCTGGAAACTCTCGCATCCAATCCTCTTTACTATATGTGTGATACTAGCCCCACTTCAATTTAAGTCTCTTTGAAACAATACAAAACATTTACCCCATCCTCGTCATGTGACTCGATGCTCCACTATACACTAGCCATAACCCACTGTCCTCATATGCATTAGACTTACCACTACCTGAAATAAAGGTGAAAAGAGAAAACACTTTCTCAAATCTCTCAGCAAAGTCATCAATATTAGTTGATGTTGTCATTGATGTCTAAGCCTCTTTATTCTTCTTCAAGTGTCCATGTCCTTCTCAGAGGTAGGTCTCTTATATCCCTTAACCTTACCTTTTCCATTTAGAGTAAGAGTTGTTGAGAAATCTATAGGGTAGCAGAATAGGGTTGATTTCTCTTTACCTGATAACTTGTTGTGAATATATGTTGGCTTCTTATTATTTTTATTATGTTTTTTTCATGAAACAATCACCAAAACCATAAACCATGAAGATCAAAAAATGACAATGAACACAAGGTATAGGATCCAAGCCAAGGAAAAACCCCACAAGGGGGAAAACCCAACAAATCTTCTCTTATAGAATCAGATCAAAGTGAGAAATCCAAGACCAAGACCTCCCACCAGACCCAAGTCAACCCTCCTTCCAAACTCTTACAACTAGTCAAAGTCAACTCAAGTCAACAATAATAAAATCTTTCCAAATCTAATCAAACTTTTGATTTTTGGCCCCTATAACTCCCTCCAATTTTGCATGTGTGATAGAAACTATGACAAAGAACTTCACACGTGTGGAAAATTTCTCCCCTTTGACCCTTGCTCTCTTTCCTTTTTCTTTAGCTCTTCTTCTCTTTGCCTTTCACTGGTTTTCTCTCTTTTTTTGGCATAGAAATCAAGGTTGCTTGTGATAATCCAAATGACGAGTTGCATTGTACTTATACACATCCAGGAGGTTAAATGGGTCTCTTCCAGGGCTAACTTGTCTAAGCAAGGTCGACTTGGTCTTGTGGGCACAAAATCGATTGTATTAACTCAAACAAAATTATTTTTCTTACTCCTGTCAAAATTCCAAATGGGACTTAAGTCCAGTACAATAGATTGACTTATGAAAATTATTACTTTGACTCAATAAACCTTAGAAGAATGTAGAACATGCTTTGACAATTTGACTTGAGCATGAAACATATGCTTGAAAAATATATAATGACACAAATACAATGATAATTATTAATACGGAACCTTGTTACATTTTCCAACACTCCCTCTTAACTAGGGAGGTATTCATAATTACATAACTAGTACAAGGATATTCTCAAATTGAAATATTCTCATAAGAAGAGTCGGATTTATAAGCCATCTTCAAGCATCAACATCATAACCAGCATTGTCAATCTCAAAATTAGCAAGGCCTTGACTAACAAGCTCTAATCTCCACTAGGTTAGAGCAAAATTCTAGGAGGCATACACTTGGACACCAACACCATAGTCTCTCAAGGCACATACGCCATCCAGATATTCACCAGGTATGTCCTTACAGGACTATTCTTATTTTTCGATTCTCAATCCTCAAAGAATATCAGTCCTCTTCGAATACTCTTATCTCAGATATCTTGGCTTATCCTCAAAGAGTATCAGTCCATCGGACTACTACCTGTCTTGGATTCGAAATCCTCAAGGAGTATTGGTCCCATATTCTTACCCTATCCTCCATTATCCCTGCTAGTTCCTTCACTAGACTTACAGTCATTAGACCTAGCCTAGTGCAAGACTCATGGAGAATACATTGTCCCCCATCACTCCCTCTCAACCAGGGAGGTGGTCCTTACTCCATCTCAACTAGGGAGACATAACCATAAGTTGTGTCTCATTCATTAGCTACATGTTCTTCCATGGAGATATAGTTATAGTTGTAGGGCTCCTTTTTTGCATTACATCATACTTGAGCTTTGACCTTTTTGGATGTGACACATTTTACGGAGCCAAATTCTTTCTCATTCTATCATTTTGATAGGGTTCATTCCATCAACGTTTTATGTCACTTTCCATCAGCCAACATTTATAGTATCCTTGTCATCAAAAAAAATATCTTATCAAACCAATAATAGTAGAGCTAATTATAGCTCCTTTTGTCCATATGGAGAAATTGAATTACCGAATCGTCATGATCAACAAACCATCTTGTGACTTCCTATATCAAATTTATACCTTTCCTACCTTTGTATTATATACATTTTTTCCATATATTCTTCCATACCATCATCAATGTTTTCCACTCAACCCATGTGCTCTTGAATTGAGTTAAACCAAACAGTTGTAGATACATCATATTATCACAACTATTATCTTTCCAGCCTATACTTCTGCAATATGTTCTTCCGGGTAGCCAAATCACATCTTAAACAAATCATCAATATCATAGTTACCAAATCATAATAGCCTCTAGCCAAGATGTAAAATTTTGCTACTTGCTCCCTCTGAGGTCAACATCCCTTTGCATGGTCTATCTTCATATTTCCATAGGATTCTTCTTCATGCTCTCTTTCTTTCAATCATTAACCAATGTGCTCCTGAATCAATAAGTAATCTTCAATATTGTATCCATTAGGGTCTTAACAGCTCCCTCTAAAGTTGACCTTACTATCTTTCTTACATGCTTTAAGAGACCATATTGGATGTTTAACAATATCACCATGTGTTCTGCTAATCTATCATGCTTCTAAACAACCATATGGAAGATTCTTGTCTTATCCAATCTTAACCAAGACCTACCATGCTCATTCTTCAAGTATATTTTTGCAGTTAGATCTTCCCACAATATTTTTTGAAGACATGAATCAACTTTTCTAAAGAAGGGACCTTTTCTAAATATATGCATACCTCTTCCTGTCATACAACCATCTAGATAACGTCCTTTTGAACGAACTACTTATTTCTTTGGAGATGATTTCTAATATGATATTCCTTCTTTAATAAGAGATATGCTCCAATTATTTCCATGTTTCTTCTCAACTATCTTCATACTTTCAGACTTTTAGACTTGCTTTTGATATTGCCTCCACAATATTCTAGCGAAATATACTCTTTCCATGTCACTATGATTTTTCTATTTACTGAATAACCTTCTCATAATGATGGTTTTGATACTGCCAAGGATCCTTGTGATCCCTTCCTACTAAATGATTGCTTCAATATGATGCCAAGTATTATTTTAATGAATTTTTAAGTACTAGATGTTCCAAATCCTTCTATCCTTGCCTTGCTAGATGATTTTTTCCAATAAAATGCAATTGACTATGTAAACTTTAATCATTTCAATGTTATATGCTTCTTTCCATGATGCCATAATTTGAAAAATCCAAGACTCTTCTACAAATGTAGTTGCATATGCTACTCTAATTGCCATCTTCTAATAAAAGAGAAAAAAAAATTGCTAGTAAAACTAGTAATAGTGGAGTTATTCAATAGTAGATATCCTTATGATCTTCATTCTTTGGCTTATTTTCAAGTTCTTCATTTTCTTCAGTAATTTGAGCTCCACTCCTTTCCTTCTTCTTAATTTTCTTCTTGTCTTTAGTATCTTTGGGTCAATCCCTTCTAAAGTGTCCATATTCATTGCACCCAAAGCATTGTAATTTGGACATATCTTGTCTTCCACGTGGCTAATTGTTGTTGTTGTGAACTTTTGACAAGGTTCAAATCTTCCAAACTTTACATTCTTCTTCTTTATTCCAGCAGCAAAAGCTTGAGACTTTTCGTTGTTGGATTAGGTGACATCCTTGCCCTTCAATCTTGTTTCTTCTAGAATACACAAAGCCCACAACTCATCGAAGTTTAGAGTGTCCTTTATTGAATATATTCTTGCATAAAACTACTCCATTCTAAAGATAGAATATTGAGTACACAAGTAGTTAATTCATAATTGGAAATAACTTCTCCAAGCCCTTGTAGTTTATCCTTCAATTGTGAGATCTTTATAACATATGAGACCAAGTCTTCATATTTCAATAACCTTATTTTGTAAATTTGATTCCTCAAATATATTTTTTGACAGGTGGTACTGATTGCATATAGTTTTACCAACTTATCATAGATTGTTTTAGATGTGCCTAAATATCAACGAAGGGGATAAGATGGTCTTTGATGGATTCAATGAGAATCCTTTGAGCCCTAACTTATCCTTTTTGTACTTAGCCAATTCTTGAGCCTTATCCTTCTATGGTTTTGTAACTTTTCCTAGAACGTGGTCCATGACTTCTTTCTCTATAAGCACCAAATAAATTATCTTCTTCCATTCTTGGAAGTTTGATGACTTATCGAGTTTGTTGCCTTCTTTACAAAATGAAGTCATTTGATTTGAAAATTGAGACATGGAGAGTAATAAATTATGTACGTGTCAAAATATTGACCTACTTGATGATGATGTCTTCTTGATGCTTCCAAATATTTTTATGATCCCAAGAGTTCTTCAAAATATGTTCTTAAATGATGACTCCTAGGATGATTGGCACAATAGTGTCTTCAAACTGCTTCAAAGGTGAATGATGTTGCTTCCAAGAGTACAGTAGATGATGTTTCCAAAAATCTTAATACTTATTAAGTGATGACTTCTATAGATATGTCTTTAAAGAGCTTCCAAGAGAGAGATGATGATCTTCTTCAAAATGATGATAAGTAACAAATAGCCTTCAATGATAGAGAGATATGGATAGTTGATGTACTAGTATTCCTTCAAGATGAATGATGGTCTTTGAGACTTCTTAAGCCATTATTTTCTTTATCAAATGATGTCCTCCAAAGTAGCTTGGACGAATGTCTTCCACTTATGCCAACAAGAGTGATCTTCAAGTTGCCTTCTCCTCACCTTAGCTCTAATACCATGTTGAGAAATCTATAGGGCAACAAATTAGGATTGATTTATCTTTACTTGATAATTGATTGTAAATATATATTGGCTTATTATTAATTTTATTATGTTCTTTTCATCAAACAATTAGAAAAAACATAAACCACGAAGATCAAAAAAAGACAATGAACACAAGATATAGGCTCCAAGCCAAGGCAAAACCCCACAAGGGGGAAAACCCAACAAATATTCTCTTCATATAGAATTAGATCAAAGTGAGAAATCCAAGACCCAAAATACAAGACCAAGACCTCCCACAAGACCCAACTCAACCATCCTTCCAAACTCTTCCAACTAGTTAAAGTCAACTCAAGTCAACAATAGTAAAAGCTTTCCAAATCTAGTCAAACTTCTAATTTTCAGACCCTACAATTTCGCACGTGACAGAAACTAGGGCATAAACTTTACACGTGTGGCATATTTCTCTCTCCTTTCACCCTTTCTCTCTCTTCTTTGACTTTAGCTCTTCTTCTCTTTGCCTTTCATTGGTTTTCTCTCTTTTCTTGGCACAGAAATCAAAGTTGCTTATGATCATGCAAATGAGAACGAGTTGCATTGTATTTATACACATCCAGGAAGTTGAATGGATCTCTTCTAGGGTCGACTTGTCCAAGAAGGGTCGACTTGGTCTTATGGGGAAAAATTGATTGTATTGACTCAAACAAAATTTATTTTCTTGCTTCTTTGAAACGTGCAAATGGGACTTGACTCCAGTACAATAGATTGACTTATGAAAAATATTATTTTCCCTTAATAAACCTTAGAAGCATGAAGACCATGCTTGACCTAAATGACAATTTGACTTTGTTACACGTCATTTTGTCGCATTAGGAAAAATACCATCAGTTTGGGTCTCTCGCTATCCACAAATGTGTCCCAGAGCATTCCCCTAAAAAGTTTGAAACTAAATCACCCCAAAGAAAGTGGAATTTCTAGATACTATTGTACAAAACCCTGATTTTGACTATATTCATAGTTTTATAGTTAATTATTGTTCTTACACAGGGAAGGCCATTATTATCTGCGCATAAGTATGCATTGTCTTCCACTATGACCTGCGAACATGACTTGAAGTATGTAAAAATAAAAGGTAAATTCTAGAATCATTGTTTATAGCATCCATCCCAACCAACAAGCTTCGAATGAGTGCCTATTCAGTGTTGATCCCTCCCATCATGGAGTAACTCCCCTTCCTTTGGGGTACCTCTATCCCACTAATAGTGGATCTCATCCCTTGGATAATGGATCCATAACATCCTATTCTTGGCCTATAAAGCCACTATAGGTCTGAGAATTGGAGGATTGTTGGAAGCAGGCTTATCCTATTGAGATTAGGTTGGAAGGATTTTCTTGCAAGGGAGAGGGTTGGAGATTGCATAAGGGATTTGCAACATCAAGGCTGCATGCTTGTAAGGATTTTCTCCAGTTTTATGAATATAAGCAATTGTTCTTTCTCTGTTATATCTCTATTGATTTAATTTGTAGGATTCCTTAATCACCTACATGAGTTTTTGTTTCATAATTAATCAGTTCACATGTATAATTGGTTAATTTAGTAAATTTATCTCTTTGATTATATGTTGTATGCTTTAATCTCTTGTTTCTCTATGTCTTTGTAGATCTCTTTTATGACATCGCATAGAAGTTTTTGAGAGCAACGAGAGGACATTTAGAGCATCAAAGAGTGAGTGATCAAAAGCCTTGAGGGACTTCATCAATCAGTTTGTTAAACTAGAAAGAGGTTTGTTTCATTCTATTTTCTTTCAAACAATCAGAACTTAGAGAAAGGTAGAAATTATTGCTTGTTTGTTACTATGGTTCTTTGAAGTATAGGGAGATCACTATTGTCCGCAAGAGGGATTTGTCCTCATAACAAATTGGAAACTCCACTCAAGAAATCGTTTCAATCTCTATCTTTTTCCTTTTTTGATCTTTTCAACCTGCTACACAAGCCTTACCTTAGTGTCTGGAAAGTTTAGAAATTTGGACTTTGGGCTGGATTTTATTTATTTTTATTCTTTCTTGAATTTCCCCATTGTGCACACATTTACTTTAGGCACGGAGCACATTTTTGCGCATTTACCTTTTAGCAACAGATTGCATTCACACTGGTTTACTCCAGAGCATGCATACATGCCTGGAACTTTTGAAAAACTCACTAGTTTCCTCTTCAAATCTAATTTTTTTGTTTTTTCCTATTTTTTTACACATGTTTGAACCTCATGTGAGTGTTTCTCAATATCATTGAATGTTATTTTGGTTTTTTTCTTGTTATTGGTCTTGTTTTGCAAATTAGGGTTGAGTCTTGCCTCATGAATGGTCGACCTATCAAGAGAGAGGTTTATTGGTCCAGTTGAGTTGATTGTCTATATTTCTTCTATCGATTAAATCAATTTTTAAGTCCAGGTTGCTTTTTCGCAAAATATTATTTTGGATTCCAAATTGAATTATTTACAATTTTAGGTTTGGTTTATGAAAATACTTCATATGCTTATTCTAAAATGAAAGATTTTTTTGTCTATTTGTTGAAGTATTCATGAACTAAATTAGTTACTGCAAGCAACCTTATAGCATTCAATTAGTGAAAAGTTTGTTTTTAGTCATCATTAGTTTCTTATTACATTGTTTGAATTTCTGAGTGCTTGTATGGAAAGAGATATTTCTTGTTTACTTGTGTTATTGGGAAAAGTGAAAATTTGAATTGTTTTCAATATTTGGATGATTTGGAATTGGTTATTTGCATTTTAGTAAAAGGGTTATAGTGGAGTTTTGAGTTTTTGTTTATATTTCAGTTGAAAAAGTGAAAGACTATTTCCCTACCTTAGATAGATTTTCATTGAAACAAAAGATTATATCATCATTTTCAATTGCATTACAATTGTGTCAAGTCATAATTTCATCAAGTTTCACATCCATTACCTTTGCATAACAATAGCTATTAAATTTAACGCTAATTAAAATCAATCTAGAAATCTTAGGTCTCTTTTCCGCCTACAGTAGATTAAGTTGTAGGGCTTTGGAGTAGGGAAGTGAGTAAACTTTCCAAAGATGCAGACAAACACTAGAACCTTGCGATAGGGAGATAAATCTAGTTATTTCAGTTTTACTCTAGGAAGCTCCCCTTACAAAGGAGTTAAGCACGAGATCATATCAAACATGGTGAAGTGATCATACCCACTTCATTGGTTATGGTATAGTGATTTACACGTATTACAATGGAACTGAAAGGTACTTGGGGTCACTTGAAAGTAAACTTCCAATTAACCATGTTGAGGATCTTTCAAGGGGATTGAGCTTTGTTACTCTACCCTTGCATGTAGGTCCAATCTACGGCTATCCCCCTAGGTAGAATTGTTGTATTTTGTAACATTAGTGACCATAATCCTAGGGCTATTACCCGAGGTTATGGTTGAGGGAAGGTTTTGTTGTGCCTAGAACGGACGTTGACTTGAATCAATTAGACTTTTTGGAGGGTAATCTTCGCTCGAGATGGCATAAGTGAAGTTACTTGCACCAGATAATTTCATTAAGCAGGTTGTTAGTGTAACTGGTTCCACTCACTCATATCTACAGCCACTCTTTACGTTGATTTCTGCAACGTTGGATTTCATTACTGACTAGTGATTTCATTATCAAAAGCTTGTTTCCATGGTTTGAATCCTTATATTTTTTTGCGTGTGTTAATTGTTTGTTTCTACTTTTTAAAGCCTTTAGCATTGGATTGTGAATATTGTTAAATTTTGTGATAAATTTTAATCTTGGATGAATCACCAAGACAATTGTTAGTGTCAGTCTTTACATCCTTCCTCCAATGATCAAACATGCTCTTACAAAGTGATTTTACGGTGTCAAGGTCAAATTTTGTCATTTCAGTGAGTCTTCAAGTAAAATTTGGTCACGAGGTATTAGGTCTAGGGTTTTCCTTTTACTCCTTTCAAAGTTTTCCAAATGTCGGTCCATGTCACCATTCAACTGAGTGTACCATCATTCAGAGGTTTGTCATCATCATGTCAAGTTCCACTGGTTATTTTACACCTTGTTCATGCTTCAGTTGTGCCTAGGTAAGGTTCATTTCCCTCTCCTAGGGTTTTGAAGGTAATTTCTCTTGGATGGTCAAATCATCAGCAAATCTTATATTCTGATGTTCATACACCTTCCCCTATCCTTAATGTACCTTATTAAACACTTCCCACCACTGATATCCCCCAAATTCCTCATTTTCGCACAAACCCTAGTTTCTTGCTACAACTTGACAACTTTCTAGGCTAGGCCTGTGTTTTTCCCTTTTCGACCCCTTCCCATCACTCAATATTTGAAATTACACTTTCCCCTATTTCCTAACATCCCTCCTTACTTTCCAAAATTTTCTCAAGAATTTAGAAGCTCCTTATCCCCTTCATTTCACTTCATTTCGACAAATCCCTTGTTCCACACATCAGGATAGGTTTTACTCCAATGATGTTTTTGAGCAAGAAAAGATAAATTTTGGAAAACTGGGAGAGGTTTTTGTCCAAAATAGGCCAAGGAAGAACAACCTCCTTCACTTTTTACACAGGTATCATGGTTTTAGTTAAATGTCAAAAATACAGTTGCCTCAGGAGAATTAATGAACCTCGGGAGTGACCTTGGGAAACTCAAGATTTCTCCTAGCTTGGTTGGCCAAATGACTTGTTTAATGAGTCAAATAATAACTAGACACAACTCGATTTCCAATGAGCTATCATGAGCTCAATTTGGGGTTGATTAAGACCTTCAAATGTTGACTTCAACAGCACTCTGCCTTTAGGCAGCCTCATTTTTCATATTTTGACCAGTCTTGGGAGTTTTGATTTCTAACAGGGTAAATGAACTCCAAATTGAAAAATTCTAGTTGGGTTGAAAATTAGACTCAGTAATATTTCCAACAAGCTATTATGTGCCCAATTTGGACACCATAAATGCCTCCAAAAGTTTCCTTCAAAAAGGCGCTACACATTGAGCCAGCGCTACGCATTGGGCAGTGCTTTACAATGTAAATTTATAACTGGCGCTATGCATTGGGGCAACGCAGAACATTGGGCTAAAAAGCCTGAAATCCATTAAAATATTCCACCAAAGCTCCAAAAATTGTAAATTCCTCATTTCCCAAGTAAGTTCACACTCCAATATGCTCAATGCATGAGTTTGTCTCAGTCCTCTTGGTAATTTAATAGGAAAATATTAAAACCCTAGCTCCTTGCATAGTTTCATTAAAAATCTGCCTAGGGTTTGCGAAGTTGCCATTTTTTATTGTCTTATTCCCCTCTACCACTTTCACATCCCCTTCACTACATTTCACTAATTTCATTTCTCATTTCCCCTCTCATTTCCACTCATCCTACTCCCCTATCCCCAAAACCCTAAAACCTTAGCTTCTAGGGTGAAACCCTAGTTTTCTTCATTGCACTAATGGTTGTATACCCTATCCCCTTAATCCCACTCCCCTCATACATTTTCCCCTTAATCCCACTCCCCTCATACATTTTCCCCTTAATCCCATTCTCCACATATAATTTCCCAAACGCAACACTCCCCAAACCCTATCCATATCCCTAAACCCTACTCACATCCCTAAAACTCTTACTCCCATCCCTAAACTCTGTTCACACATACATTTTTACACTCTCTTCCATACACTCTACCAATTCCATTCGTCCACCATATTTTCACACTGTTATCCACAAAACCATCCATGTACAACCACATTTTTCAAAACCAAAGGAAAACAATGGAAAGAGACAGTGATCATGGGTATGAGCAAGAGATTGAACATGACGGGGAATCTTGGCTTCAGAGAACAAACTTGCACTTGGGAAAGGATGATAGAGAAGGCCAACAATGAGAAAACTATGTTGAGGCACATGGCCTACCATTACTTGGCGAGAAACCAAAGTTGCAAGGCAAGAATCAAGAACTTGAAGGCCAAGTTGAAGAAGGCATCGAGGAAGCGAAAGGAGCAAGATAGACTTCAGATCTTGGTTGAGGCTTCCTTTGCTCAACACAGCACTTAATGGAGGACACTCAGCCCAAATTTCAAAAAATTTGGGACACTTTTTGCAATTTTGGAATTTTTGGGCCAAAACACAGGTTTTTCTACCCAATGCGTTGTGTTCCGCCACCTGGCACTCGCTTTTGATGGGGGTCTCTTTTTGATGAAAACTCAACATTTTTGGAATTTTCATGAAAACATATGCATGCTCACAAATAGCCAAGAAATTTTGACTGGTTTTGAGCCCCCAAAAAGGTCAAAAACACCCCAAAAATGACCTTTCTACCCCTTTTTGGACACAGGAAGCAGTGTTGGGAGAACTCAGTTTTGGAGGTGCAAATGGGAACCAAATTCAAAAATTATACTTGTTCCTGAAAGTAGACAGGTATACCTTTGCAACAAGCACACTTGGAGAAAATTTGGACACCGGGAAGGCGTCCAAAAGCAGCTGCAAAAAGGTGCTACGCATAGAGAAATTAGCGCGGTGAATTCGGGAAATTTTGCTCAGTTTGACCAAAAATACTTTGTCTTTCGCCTAATCTCTTGATAGTTTGACTTTTCTCCTTCTAAATGTCAAACTCATGATGTAATTTAATGTGAATTAATGGATTTTTATGTAATTATGCTAAATTTTCACTCATAGAGGTAGATTCATCCATGAAAAGGTCGTTTGCAACTGAATGAATCAGTTCCCTAGTTTTTAGAGGCAAGTTGTTCCACTGCCTAATTTTTAGTTCTCAGTTTAGAATTTATTGGAACAGATCCTAAACTCATGAGCTCGACCCCTAGAGGCTAGGATGAGTTTTTGTTTGCCTACATCTTGTGATTTTTCAGTCATTAGCAAAGGTTGGACTTTGAGAAAGTTTGGAGCTTCATTGTATACATTTTTCAGCAATTTTGGCTAAGGAAAGACCAAGGTTTGCAGCACTCTATGGGATTCATGTGGCATCTTGCTTTGATATTGTTTTTCCTTCTGTAAATGTAAGTTTACTTTTGTTTTATGTATGCCATTCTCTCTCTTATTTCTTCTTAACTAAAACAAACAAGGATAAAGGTAGAATCCATTGAAATTGCAGTGCTCTACCTAGGGTTTGCTTAGTTATCTATGTTTTCAGCTGTTTGAAGAGGATCCCTGAGGTTTTCTTATCCTCTTCAAATCTTCATCTGTCTAAAGCTCTCCATTTCATTCAATCTGAAGTATCAAATCAATTTCCTACCTTGCCCCATTGAGATCTCTGCAAAATTGAGCCTCATTCCCCAGACCCAAAATCTTCCTTTTCATTTGAGCCAACAAAACATCATCAAACTCAATCAAACCATTTTGATGAGATTGACAGGAGAGAGCCCTCTCCCAACTTGGTAGGGCTAGCTACCAGGTTAAGTGTGGTTTGATGTTACCCTAGATCCTACCATTCTCAGATTGAGTTAGACTTAGGCCCTAACAACAATCACGTAGAATGAGAGGTCAACCTCCTAAATACACATCAAGTCAATTGGAAAAGATAAAATCTAGAAGGTCAAAGTCAACTCGATCAAAATCCTTAGATTAACCCGAAACATCAACAACTTTACAATTTGAGACAGTGGAAACCAAATTGAATCCAACACAGGAAGTAGAATCAAGCTTAGTTCACTCTGATCTAAAGATTACCAAAGTAGTTCACACATAATATGATACTCGTGAAGTTTTGGATACTGAACATATAGAACCAGACATAGAACATCCTAAATATGAAGTTTCTCATCCTAAATCACCTTCGTTTGTTTTAGCTCCTACTCCTGAGCCACCTTCATCTCGAAGGAAGCTTATAGTAACAACTGAATTACCTCACGGGTTAATTAGCATTGAACACATTACCTAAGAAATAGAGACACCTCATTCTCCATTTACTGATACTGAACTTTTGACCCAATAGTTCCTTTCTCTCCTTTCCAACCTGGCCCTTGGTATTCTACAACTTTGAGTTCTTTAGGTCATAATTCTTCACTGCCATTCATTCCTTTTTATTCACTAGAAGTAACTTGTCAGAAATTCCTATTGGGAGTGAACCTAACGATTCATCCATGTTTACCAACTCCTCTAAATCACTATTATATGGTGGTCCATCAGTTCCTCCTGGATACCATTCACTTACAAAGACTTTTTCAGGAGTTGATTCTTCTTCCCAACCTTCTACTTGGTCATTTAATTTATCTACGTCTATTTTTTAGAGCATGACTTCCATGCCTAAATAATTTATGGCATCAAATCAACATATTCGCATGCTTTCTGGTAATTCAAGCAACCCTGAATGGCGTTTATTACCATCCTAGGGGGAAACCACCTTATCCTCCACCTGGAGGAAAACCTATTGTTGGGGATCAACCTTTTACCAGAACGTATGGTCAGATACCTCAGCCCGACCTATGTCGACTTGTTGTAAATCAACCTTAACTTGGTACTCCTTATCATTGAACAAACAAAATTTGGAATCCTACTTTTAATCAACGGAATGGTTGAGGTGCTCCATAAGTGCCACTTTATCAACCTGTTCAGCCTACTGGACAAATTATTCCTCAAATACCTATTCCAGGTATTGTTATACTTGTCCAACAGTTTGTTCAAGGGATTCCTCAAACAGTTTTCCAACAACCTATTCAAGGAATTCCTCAAACACTTGTTCATCAACCAATTCAATGACCTGTTCAGAGTTCGCCACAGACCCTTGTTCAAACAATTTTTCACTGTTGGTTCCAATTTCTCCTCAACCACCAATTCCAATATTATCAAAAATGACCATTCCAGTAACCCCTTCAATATATGTTCCTTAGACTACTCAGGCAATCCCCCAGGATTCTCCTTATCAAATTGTTCCTACGGTCCAGTTTATACCACAAATTCCTATCGAGCAATCCATTGTCGGAACAGTGTAAACACCTTTTCAAGGTCAATCTTTCCAAATCCCGCCTTTTCAAGGTCAATATTACTAGGTTCCACCTTATCAAAGACAAGTTTTTCAAAGTCCTCCTTTCCAAGGTAAAACTTTCTGAAACCCACCTTTTCAAGGTCAACTTATTCAAAGCCAACATGTTCAAAGTCAATTTGTTCAAGGTCAACCTTTGCAAGTGAAACATGAATAGGGGAAATATTAATTAGTTCAAATGGGTCAAGCTCAATTTTTTCGGAGTCAACCATACCCCGATCATACTTATCAAGTCCCTGTTCAACCTCAATCCAGTATGGTTCACCCTAGATAGCCTAGTGGAATTCCAATTCCAACTGCTCAAGATATTCCAGGATATCCTAGATATCCACCTCCAAGGGTTGGTCTTAACCTGCAAAGTTATCAAACTTTACCAAAATACCCTAGCGAGTAGTTATTGTTTATTGCAACGCTAGATCTATCAAATTTATCCTGGTTAACCAACAATCCTATTTATTATTATCCATTTTGGACGGTGATTCCTACCAACTTACCAAGGGACTTAACCAAATTCGAAGGTAAATCAGGAGAGGATCCATCCAATCATGTGATGACATATCATCTTTGGTGTGCATCGAATTATTTGATCAATCATTCCATCTGTCTATGTCTTTTCCAAAGAACTTTAACCGATTCAACAGCTAAATGGTACATTGAGCTACCTTGTGCCTCTTTCCATAAATTTAACTCCCTGGAAACAACATTTTTAACCCACTTTTAGTTACCAAACTATTATGATACTGGTAACAAACTATTGACTTCTTTAAAACAATCGATGTCGACTCACATCTTTGATCATATCCATGAATGGAAACGTAGACGTCGCCTAGTCAAGGTTTTTGTTCCAGATCAGAGTTTAGCTAATTGCTTTACAAATTCACTTCCCATTATTATGGAATACTTATCCAAGGGAGTTGTCGTCACGAAATATCAGATAATTTATCATGCCCAGTATTTAGACTTAGTCTATACTCAATCTGGCACTTTGTACGAACAAATCTTGAATTTACCACACCCTATGAGTGAACCAATCATTACATATCCTACAGGATCAGGATCTAATGCCACTGATGGTATTATAGGTTTTGTTAGCCAACAATCCAAGGAGAAAAATAAAAATTCTAAAAATACTCAGACTTCGGCCATACAAGATACACCATCAGAAAGCCTTCCTCCAGAAACTATTTCTGAGATCAACGTTGTAGAATCATGTACTCGAAGATGAAATTGACCCAAAATAAAAAAAAGGGGAAAGGTAAATCAAAACAAAATGCTTCTTCAAAGGAGAAACCTGTTAAAAACGGGCCGACTGATTAGAAACAAAAACCTGTCTATCCTTGCCTTATTTGCAATGAGGATCACTATACGAAGGAATGCACACATCGAGCAGAGGTTTCTAAATTCATTAAAGTTTCTCCAACTCCTAGTGTTTTGAAGGATCCATTTCGTTATCAAGATAGAAAAATGGTTTCTCATAACACATCTTCCTCTTCTGCATCGCCAGATATCCTAATGATGTCTTCGCAAGAAGTTCTGATAGCTACGAGATCCAAATATTACGGGTCCAAGCGTCTTGTTGAAAATGGAAATGAGGCTAGTTTGTTTGGTAAACCTTCCAATTCAATTCACCTTCTCCTTCTAAACCATTATAGATAGAGAATCCAAATCCTTACATGATGATTTCACCGCCTCCCAAAGGTGTGCTTCCGAAATCAGTTTTCAACCCATATGCTAGAGTTGCACAACATTACAACATAGTTGAAGACCTGGCTATGTCTCCTTTTGCAATTTCAGCTCAGGAAGTGTTGCAAACATGCCTGGAACAGTGAAATATTTTATTGTTAGCTATAGTATCTATTGATCCACGGGATTCTATCTTAATTATCTTTGATCTTGAGAGCCATATCCCGAGACTCCCCAATCAACTGGCAATCCAGATTCTAGTTTTTATTAAAAATAGACGAATGTTTTGTATAGTTGTTGATGAAGGAGATTCTATGTGCGTTATGTCGATTTCTTGTTGGAAATCTTTAGGTTCTCCAACCATCAATCAATCTCCTACCACTTTGAAAGCCTTTGATGGAAGAGGTTTTCATCCATATGGGATCCTGAATGATTTTCCCATCAAGCTAGAGAGTAAAAAGGTCGCAATCGAAGTTGAAGTTGTGGATGCTCAGCTAGATTACAACCTTTTGCTTGGTCGAAGTTGAACCTATGTTATGTTAGCAATAGTCTCTCATTGATGTTTCAAATGATACAATTTCCTCACAAAGGAAAAAATGTCAAAGTAGACCAATTGTCTTACTACACTTCAGACCCTAACTCTGTGGGTAGCATACCTTTTGTCAGAAAAATTAATTCTCCTAATGAATATATTGGTGTTGGTTTACTCAAAGACTCATCACTGATGGAAACCTTTGTGATGCCTCCACCAAATTTTCTTTCTAATTTTTCCGAGGTAAACATGATTACATCAAGAACTATGGAATCTCTTGATCCATGGATAGTGTCTTTAGAGTCTGAGTTATCCTCCTATGGAAATGATATTCCTTTGAGCCCTTTCGAATTGGTTTATCAGGTAGGACAATCATTTTCCGACCTTGCATCTTCTAATATTGATCGAGTGGATACGATCAATGAATATTATTCTCCTTTGCTTTTGTTAGAACCAGTTTCATTCTCTGATCCTTTCAATTATATGTTTACAACTGACGAAAGTATCATGGGGGTTATGACTTTGGATGAAATGCCATGGAATGATCACCATTGTTCGTCTTTTCTACTTAGCCCTGAAAAAATTGAGAATGATTTTTCAAATATGTTTTCACCTAAGATAGTAAATAGTTCAGAATCATCCATTTCAGTATTTCAATCTGAATCTGAAAGAAATTTGGGGAATGTATATGTGAAAATCGCCATTGACATCTCAGATAAAACAAGGATTGTTGAAAATATTCACATAGGTGCCTCATGTTCAATCGAAGAAATTCGAACATATAAGGCCCTATTTCAATAAATCCATGACATTTTTACCTGGTCATGTGAGTAAATTACAGGAATTGATCCAAGCATTGTAATATATGAAATTAAGACTTACCTGGATGCCAATTCTATCAGACAACGATTATGTCTGGTGCATCCACGAAAATATGTTGTGATTAAAGTTGAGGTCGAGGAACTACTCAAAGCAGTTTTTGTCTACCTGGTTCCCTTAACTAAGTGGGTATCCAATATTGTGCATGTTAACAAGAAACATAGAACCATTAGAGTATGTGTTTACTACAGGGACATAAATAAAGCTTGTCCAAAATACAATTATCCTACTCCCTATATCAATCAAATCATTGATGAATGTGTTGGAAATTAATTATTCTCATTTATGGACAGATTTTCTGACTAAAATCAAATCAACATACTCCCAGCTGATCAACATAAAACCGCATTCATTTTCTCATGGGGAACTTTTTCATATCAAAAACTCCCATTCATTTGGAAGAATGTAGGTGCAACTTTTCAAAGGGCTATGTCTTATTCATTTCACGATATCAAGCATATTTTGCAACCTTATTTGGATGACTTGCTAGCTCATTCACTGATACGGGAAGACCATCCAATGCATTTGAGAGTAATTTTCATCAGATGTCGTCATTACAATATTGCGGCTTGAATCCACATAAGTGTGTTTTCTGTGTGCAATATGGCCGATTTTTGGGGTTTCTCATTTCAAAAGAAGGAATTCGTGTCTATCCATTGAAGGTTGAGGCTACCTTGAATTTGCCTCATCCTTCCAATCTTCGCCAACTCCAAAATTTGCAAGGGAAAGAAATTTTCTATGTCGATTTATCCAAAACTATGTCAAGTTGACTAAAGGTTTTACTCAACTTTTGAAAAAGGGCATACCATTTATCTAGGATTAAGTGGATCAAAAAGCCTTTGATGCACTTAAATATGCATTGGCCCATACACCATTGTTGCATCCTCTTGATTATCACCAAGATTACTTTTTATACTTAGCAGCATCTGATGCCACCATTGGTATGGTCCTATTTCAGGAAGACAAGTCAAACGAAGAACATGTGATATATTACTTAATTCTTGATTTGACCAAAACTGAAGCAAAATATGCACATGTGGAGAAATTGGCCTTGGTGGTTGTTCAAGTTGTCCAAAATTTCCATCACTACATTTTATTGTGCAAAAATATTGTAATTTGTGATTGCAACCCCATGGTTTACATTCTTACCAGAAAATTGTTGGGGGGTAGTTATTCCAAATGGATAGTTATCCTACGAGAATTTGGTTTGGAATTCATCAAATCCAAATCTAAGAAATCGTTGGTTGCTAAGTTATTGTGTGACTTTCCCCATACTGAAACAAAAGACATGGCATAAGATTCTCTTTGATATGAATCTCTCCATCTAATCAGTACTTTAGATCCCTGGTATGGATATATCATCATTTATCTCTAGACCCAGACACTTCAACCAGAACCGATCCTCGTTGAATCCAGTATCAATCCCTAAAATAGAATATTTTTGGCAATACACTATATCGTCATGGTGCCTATTCTATTTTCTGACGATGTTTAACTCATGGATAAGTCAAAAAGGAATTAAATGACTACCATTCTACAGCTTGTGGGGGTCATATGTCAAGGTTTTCCATTGCTCAAAATATCATGAGCGCAGGGTATTTTCGGCCTTCTATGTTTAAATATTGTATAATTGTGGTCTGGAAATTCCATAATTTTCAAATTTATGATCAAAAAATGTGTGCACATCCAGCTCTGGTTCATCCAATCATTGTTTTCATTCCTTTCGCTAAATGGGGCATTGACTTTCTTACATGTAACTTTCCCTGGGTCAGGGGGGCATGGGTACATTATCCTTGCTGTAGACTATTTTACCAAATGGGTCGAGGTGATTCCTACATACAAGGATGATGGTGAAACAGCATCCATTTTCATGTTCAATCATGTAATTGCTTAGTTCAGAGTACCACAAGTTATTGTCACGGACCATGGAAGCCATTTTTGAAACCATATGATGACCGATCTAACCACCAAGCTAGGGTTGCATCATGATAGTTCTACACCATATTACCCATGGGAAAATGTCCAAGTGGAATTCATTAACAAGGTTTTAACCACCATGATTAAACGAATTATTGGGACTCATAAATGAGAATGAAATCTAACGCTACATCCAACCTTGTGGGCATACCGCACTACAGTAAAAACTTCAACTAGTTTTACTCATTTTCAGCTTGTCTACGGCATGGAAGCAGTTCCACCAATTGAATCTGAGATATCGTCTTTTAAACTGGCAATTGAATTATTACTAGCTACATCTGTTGAAGAGGAACGCTTTTTGTACTTAGCACATCTTGACGAGACTCGTTGTGATGTTACATTAGCTAGCAAGGCCCAAAAGAAATGAGTTAAAGCACAGTACGATAAAAATTTCAAACCTCGCTCATATGCAGAGGCTGATTTAGTATTGGTCTATGATCAAGGGCACGATAAGTTAGGCATTGGTAAATTTGAGCTTATGTGGCATGGCCCTTATATTGTAAAATGTGCACTGGAAAAAGGGGCCTATGAACTAGTGGATTATGACAAAATTCCTTTGGGAAAGCCTAGAAAGTGTCTTTACCTAAAGAAATATTATGCTTAGATTTTTCAATGGAAACATTTGTATATTACTGTACCATAGTTTATGTGTGACATTTTTTAGCAGTTTTTGTGATTTTTCGACCACTTCTCCTACTCATACTGTGTTACATTGATTTGAAGATGTCGACAGTCCCTCGAACTTACATTGGCTTAGCTGATGGCGCTATTTGTAGTACTCAAAATTTTTCTTCCACAACCTGGATCATTTATTCGCCCACAGAGGAGTTATTTTCTATTCATTGGATATCTCTCGTCGAACAATGAACAATATTGCAAAATATAGCTCAGTGATTGAGCTATTATCTGATGCCATTGCATATGGCATCCGTCGATTGATTGTTAGGTTAGATTTGCAACTCGTGGTATTAGATTTGAATGGTGTTTATTTAGTTAGAAGTGCTTCCATGTTAAGGATGTTTTTGTGGGTTCGTCTCTTGGAACTAAAATTTGATTACATTGAGTATCAACATATTTCGAGAAATTTACACACATTAAGAGATGCATTAATTAATTTATGTGTTAAATTGGCACTTGTAAAACATTTCTAAAGAAATCAATGTAATATTCATTCACGTATTGTACAAGATAGTTAGAAATAGAAGTTGTAGTTTTTTCATTAGATAAAAATCTCTAAATAAGTGTGGCTTTTACAGAAAATGTCATTCGATGACAAGAGGCCCCATGTCCTTTATTTTTGAACATGTCGATACATCATCAAAAATTAAAAAATATAGCCCTCAGACTAGTTACTATGCATGATGATGATCATGGTAGCATACAATATCATGTGCTACTCGTCATATCAAATGACTAATAGGATCGAGAACTCCTGCAATATGCCTCTGCTAACTGAGAGGAAAATCATCTATAGCCGCATCTAGAATGTCCAAATTCAACCTCTCAAGGTTGTACTCTATCTTTGTCAACATCTCTACCGCATCTGAGTTCTGTACTATGGGAGAAACTGGATGGTCACCACGTCGGTCGTATCTATGTAATTGAGTTGGTCTCATTGGGGCTACAACCTCATGATCATTTTAGATAATTAGTTGGATGCCAAAAATAACAAGAAAAATGAAAATATAAAAATCAACCAAAATGTGTAGTTTTACTTATAACATCCCACTACATCCCAAGAGGCAGTGGCATATCCGTATCTCCTGTGTATTCCATCCCTACATACGAAAAGTCCTCAATCATGGTGATCTGGCTTTCCACCCACTCAAAGAAGTCAGGATTAAATCTGACTGTTGGTTCGTCGCCACCTCCATGGCGTGCCATAAGTATTCCCCATTTTAGCATGCAAGGGTCATGAAGTCCTCCTCTCTCTACAGATAATTGTGGATCCAGAAGAGGAATCTGCTACAAATCAAACGAAATAATGAAGGCACCATACCCAAAGTTTTTTAGTTTTCCTGTTCTGACCCTGGTTAGTTTCCCCTTCAAGTTGGAAACTACAGCCTCACTCTAGTTAAATATGGTACCATGAAAACAATCCATAGGAGTCTGGATCCGAGCCTTTATGAGAAAATGTAAAGTTGCACTACCAAACAATCGTGCCACAGTAAACCCGATGGGTTTCAAAGGAATATGAGCTATGGTCTTGATATCAATCCGGCCATCTTTGAGAGTAGCCCTCTCAGTGCAATATTGTATCAAATAGGTAGCATTTGTCTCGCCACCTTGCCTATGCCCATGCAAGTTGATTTCCTCGCTTCGGCATGGAAGTCCACTCAAGAAGTAAATTTCATCAACATCGATGAAAATTCTATGGTCTCCAACTATGAAACATTCTTCCTGAACGTTCCACTTTCCCACCATCCATTCAAGCAAGTCTAATTGGGCCTTCATGCCCAGAATAGTGAAAAAATTGTATAACCCACAATTTGTTAGGGTTTGTATGGTTGATGGATCATTTAGAGCAACTATATCTTGTTCCTTGTGCTAACGTCCTCTCCATTCCATGTTTACAGTTCAAAATCCTACAATTAAACATAAAATATCATTAGAATCAATTATGGAGAGATTTAGCAAAATATTTAGGGCGTTTTCATTTTATTTTATTTTTCTTAGAATCAAGTACGCATGTGCACAGTTTATTTCCTAGACATCGTGCACATAGCATCAAAAAATAGGTTGGTGTGTGCAGGCCCAATAAGGAGTACATGCGCACATCGAGGGCGAAAAACAATTTTAAAACCCTCCCCAAAAAACCAAAATCTGTGGTGAAAAGTGAAATAAATGACATGAAAATGAAGAGCTCAGATAAACCATTTACCTGGAGAAAACGGCTCATGATTTCGTCCAACTATTTGCTCGGAATCAGCTTCAGAAGTTTCTGGTAAAAATGACTTTTATCTCTCTCAAAAGGGTAAAAATGAAAATGGTGAAAACTTTTTACTTTTTGGACTTTTTATAAGTTTTTAGGGTTATTTAAGTATTATTTTGTACCTATTAATTTTTTTAAAGTCTAATTTTATAAATGTTTTCATTTTATTTTTTAGCAAAGATAATTATTTTGAATTTAAGTGTGCAGGTTGCAGGATAATTATGGAAACAAATTGTTTTAGTACTGAGTACATTTTATCACTTTTTCAAACTCATTAAAACTTGTGAAAAAGTGAAACCATGGAGTTATCTTTACGCCCTTTTCAGACTCCTTAAAACAAAAAGATCCTTGAGTACTTGATTGTTTGAACTCATAAAAGTAAATGAACAATCGTCTATTCAATATAAGTTTAACCCTTTTACGGACTGAACTGGATTATTTATGAAAAAGGTATACATTGACTAATCATGGTCAATAAAGTTCTCTCCTATATTATTTTATCCTTTTTTCGGGCTCGAGGGACTCAACTTACTAAAAATAACATTGTGCAGTTTAGAGAACACTGAGCTTTTTTCTCTTGACTCCCTAAAACTGAAAAACGTTGAGCTTTACTTTCTTCGGGCTCGTTAAAATTTTATGGTAAAATAACTGGACGTGTTTCCTTTGTGTGTCCTTTCAAACTCTTTAAACATGAAAATGACATCGAGTTACTCCTTTATTGGACTCGTTAAAATTAAACAGTACAGGACTTGTTAAGCATAACAAGACCGAACCACTCATTCTTAGGGTTCATTAAAAATAATTTGGAGGACTCATTTGAAGGATGAGCTTACAGGACAAGTATATGTTATCCTCCTCAAGATTGTAAAAAATAAAGAGGTACTTGCCAGTAATGGGGGGGCAAGTGAGAAAAAATATTTGTTTTGCATTTGTAAAAGGTAGTAGTCGCTCTTGAAAATGACACTCCATCACTTTTTGTGTCTGGGTTGGGAAATATATTTGTTACTCAGTTGACCATACCTCATTGAAAGTCTTCAGTTGGTTTCGGTTTTATTTTTTAGTCAAATGTTTCCAAGTCATCATGTCGTGTCTTTGATATGTTCAAGAGAAGTTCAACCTCAGTCAAAATTACTTTGTCAGTCTTAGCCTTCAGTTGCATCAACCATCCCTGTGTCAGTCCTGTTCTTCAAAATTTGACATGAGTTTCATGTCGTAGGCCCTCCTGTGATGGATTTCTCCCTATCGGATTCAGCGCATTATCTAGGAAGTTTATCTAGAAACCTTCAATACCTTGAAGCCAAAATGCCTTAATTGTAGGTTTCTCACCTTCTACGATAGGTTCTCACCATTGACCTTCAATTGAACGATTCTATGAGTGTTCGACATCAGAAAATTTATTCGCACTTCATAGATTGTACTGGAAGTACCTTGGGAGTCATTATCATTATTGGTGGTTTCTCTTACACTTGCTAACTGTTCACATCATTAACCGGTAATCAAGTGGTTTCTACCATGTTCGACTTTGAGACATTCACTCGCATGGCTATATTCATACTACGGATCGAGAGATGGAGATGAAGACCCTGGATCTATTTTCATCCATCCAGGCTACGTGGAGTTATTAAATATTCATGATTGTAAACATAGATCCATTGGTGGTTGCATCCATGTTGTGTCGTCTATTGACATGGATCTTCATATGTATTTATGTATTGTGCTTTGAGAAATTTATGTTCTGAGTATGGAATGCATACCTCAGTGATGATATTATATATTGCATTGTAACGTTTGCTTGATTGTTTCAGGTCTCCGGCTGCAGTCTCTAACCCAAAGCTTCACATGATAAAGCACTTCAACCATCAAAATATTTCTTATGATTTTACACTTTAGGGGGCAATCTGTTACATGTCATTTTGTCGCATTAGGAAAATGAACATCGGTTTGGATCTCTCAATATCCACAAATGTGTCTCGGAGCATTCCCCTACAAAGTTTGAAACTAAATTACCCCAAAGAAAGTGGAATTTCTAGATCCTATGATACAAAACCCTGATTTTGACTATATTCATAGTTTCATAGCTAATTCTTGTGCATACGCAGGGAAGACCATTATTATCTGCGCATAAGTACGCATTGTCTTCCATTATGACCTGTGAACATGACTTGAAGTACATAAAAATAAAAAGTAAAGACTAGAAGCATTGTTGGTAGCATCTATCCCAACCAACATGCTTCGAATGAGTGCCTATTTAGTGTTGATCACTCCCATCATGGAGTAACTCCCCTTTTTCTGTGGTACCTTTATCCCACTAATAGTGGATCTCATCCCTTGGAGAATGGATCCATAACTTCCAATTGTTGGCCTATAAAGCCATTACTGATCTAAGAATTGGAGGAGGACTGTTGGAAGTAGGTTTATGCTGTTGAGATTAGGTTGGAATGATTTTCTTACAAGGGAGAGGTTTGAATATTGCATAAGGAACTTGCAACATCAAGGCTACATGGTTGTAAGGATTTTCTCCAGTTTTATGAATATAAGCAATTGTTCTTTCTCAAATACATCTCCATTTATTTAATTTGTAGGATTCCTTGATCACCTACATGAGTTTTGGTTACATAATTAATCAGTTCACATGTATAATTGGTTAATTAGTATATTTATCTCTTTGATTATATGTTTTATGATTTGATCTCTTGTTTGTCTTTTTCTTTGCAGATCTCTTTGAGGACATTGCGAAGAATTTGTTGAGAGCGACAAGAGGACATTTAGAGAATCAAAGAGCGAGTGATCGAAATCTTTGAGGGATTTCATTAATCAGTTCGCTAAACCGGTAAGAGGCCTCTTTAATTCTATTTTCTTTCAAACAATCATAACTTAGAGAAAGGTAGAAATTATTGTTTGTTTGTTACTATGGTTCTTTGAAGTCTAGGGAGATTTCTCTTGTCCGCAAGATGGATTTTTCCTCATAAAGACTTGAGCATGAAACCCATGCTTCAAAAAAGAAGATATTTTTCTTCCTTTTCTTTTACAAGAAATATGTAATGACACAAATACAATGATAATTATGAAGACTGAACCTAGTTACATTTTCCAACAAGAGCAACATTCTCCTCGTCATCTCCATCATGTTGGCCTGCATTTTTGGAACCTCTCCTTATCTCTTCTTGTATGAAATAATCCCACAATCTTTCCCAATTGGGAATATTTTCCCACCCAACAAACCCATCAACAAAGACATCCCATTTCTTAGGAAAACCACTCAAGGCTTATCTCACCAACTCTAAAATCTAGATAGTTTCCCCCACTACAGCCAATTCATCTCTAATTTATGTGACCTCGGTAAGCTATGATGCAATTGTGTCAGTTTCAAACATCTTGGTACTTCTTAATTTTTCCTGTAATACCATCTTCTTGTTTTCATAGGAACTTTAGTACAACTTAGGTAACACTGCAACATATCAAAAGCATTAGCCTTACCTATAGCATGAGGAATGACATGGTCTTCAATGGAATCAATAAGATTCCTCTTAGCTTTAACATTCTTCTTCTTGTATTATACTAAAAGTACTAGGTCCATAGGAATAACATAGACTTTTCAACAATGTCCCATAACTCTTGTTCCCCCAACAATAAAACTATCATCCCTTTCCAAAGACTAAACTAGTTGCCCCATCCAACCTATCCTCAAATCTCAACCTAGTAGCCATGACTTAACCAACTAACCAATATTAAATTGATCAATATTAATATTCCCTTCACTTTCCAAGTAAAACCCAACAAGCCCCTACAAACCCTTATGTTTATCTGCTTTCTTATTTCTTCTTTGGTTTCGCCTCATTATTAATGTTAAGTTTCACTAAGTTTATCACAATTTACTACTTATTAATATTTGTTGCTCACACATAAATACATAAGTTGAACTGAGAACAAAAAATACTATTGAGTCTCTCACCTAACTATTAAACTTAGAAAAAACAACAAACCATGAAGGTAGACACAAAAATTTTGGCAATGCCCCTCGAAAAACTAATAGAGGAGGTATTTTATTATTTATGTTCCCGCTGAAATATAAACAAAGATTACAAAAATTTTCTAGCATTAAATACAGTACTTATATTGTAAATCAAACCAACAAAAAACCTGGAAAATTGCACTTGTTTCTTCTCAAAATATGTGGAAAGTTTCTCCTCGAACTTTGATCCAACATATATCTATACAATCGTACAATTGTATTGTTGTAGGAAGTGTAGCTAGGTTCGGTCTTGATAAGCGTACTTTTGATATTTTTACTTATTCAAGAAAAGAAATATTATTTTATAATATATGTCAATGCGTTTCTTACTCATTGAAGTAGGTCTAGCACATGTCAAAGTGTTATAGGTGAGTCAAATAGTCAAGAGAAATTATTGAAGGCCTTAAGGGCATGTTACACTATGTCTAAAAATATACTAAAGTCAAAGGGAAACCTCCAAGAAAAGTCAAGTCTGATCCTATGTAATGACACCTTCAAGAATCTCCTTAAGGATTGTACACCATCATAGAAAATGTGTGAAGTATGCTTAGCAAATTAGCCACCAAACTGCCTTCCAAGTCAGCCTATAAACAGCCCTCCAATTCAGCCTACTAACAGTTAATGAAGTCGGCCTATAAGTCAGTTTAAATGGAGGGACAATCCTCTATTTATAGAGGTTGTCCACTCCAAATGAAACACATCATTGTGCTCTGAAATCCACAAGGAAAAGAAGACTAGAGAACGAAGAAATACAAGAAGAAAGGGTCCACAACGTACAGCAAAGAAAGGAGAAGGGACAGTGAAGATAAAGGATTGTTTCTAGGTATAGAAATAGTCACACGTGTAATGAAGAGGAGGAGAAATTTGTGGATGCTACAGCAAGGACAAACAGGCCATAATTTTGTGGTTTTTGGGTTTGATACTATACTCACAAGGTGTCTCAAGACAAGCAAAGGAGCGCCTCTCTCTAACGAAGGAAGAAAGACCTAATACACTAAGGATACTCTCCACACATGTGAGAAACTAGGGTAGCAAAAGAGTGGAACAGTCATACACTCAAGAAGGATCTTGGTTGGTTAAAGTTGAAGTATACTTGAGCAAGGGATTAAAGAAGAACATCTCATCTAGAAGACTCAAAGAAGAGGAACAAGATTTCATAGTAACAAAGTGTCGGAAGAAGAAGGACGAAGTGCCGAGAAACAGTGTCAGAAGAAGTGTCAGGGTATATGGTGCACAAAGAAGTAAAGACTTGACTTGTGCTTGGAGAATCTATTAGTCAGGGGTCTAGCGTTTGGCATTGATCAATAGAAGCTTCAATAATAGAAATTCACTAAAGGGTTTTCCTCTCAAGAGAAGAGAGGTTTTTGCCCTGGCAGAGAGCCAACATCTTGTGTTCTTGTTTTTCTATTTATGGTAGCAATTTAATGAAGTACACACATATCCAATAATAAGAAGAAGAATAAGAATAAGCTAACAAGAAAAGTAAAAAGACTCCACAAATTGTTATCAAGTAACGAAGAATCACACTACACTATTTTTCCCTAGATTGTTCAACATGGTATCAGAACGAGGTTACACATCAAGGAAAGGGAAACTCAAGAACACTCATCAAGGAGAAGCATCTACAAAGTTGAAGCATAAATCCTAGAAGTTTCAATCACTTCAAGGACAAGAAGGGTATACAATCCATCAATCATCAAGGAGGTCTATAAAGCTAGAAGAAGAGCCTTACATAAAGGCACCTACAAAGAAGAGAAAATTGAAGCAGGACCTACATCAAGCTACAAGTCTTCAAGCAAACATCATCACCAAGCAAGTCCACTTGGAGAAGGCAACTTGAATAACATCAAGATCCAAGGAAGACAAGCCATCAAGCCTTCAAGGAGGAAGCAAATCCATTACTTCTCAAAATATATCAAGTAAGTACATGTCCCCTTCTAAATATACATCAATTTCTTTTTGCAAAGAAAGAAATAAATTGGTAGGTACCAATAACTTTATTGCATGGAAGAAGAGGACTGATCTACTACTCAAAGAGAATAAACTCCTAGAGCATGTCAAAGGGAATATCGCTATCCCTGCTAAGGAATAGACTCAAGCCTTAACCAAGTACAACAAGAATGAGACAAGAGCTCAAAGGATTCTGTAGAATCAATCAAAGACTTTCTCATTCCTTATATCTCCAAGTTTGAGACATCAAAAGAAATTTATGATAATCTAGTAGAGTTATTCTCGGTGTCCACAACTAGAGAAGTAATATCTCTGAGGAATAAATTATACAAGATTAAGATAACAAAGGAAGGAATAGCTCCCTACTTGATGAAAATCTCTGAAATGAGAGATCAACTTCAAGAGCTTGGGGAAGTCATGTCTGACAGAGAAATGACAATTGTAGTACTCAATGCTCTATCTGAGGAGTGGGGAAACTTCACATATTAAGCATATATGCCAAGAAGGAAGCAACCACTCTCAATGAAATGTGGTCTCTATGCAAAACAGAGGAAACTAGACTTAAGGAAAAAGAAGATGTGGGATCAAAGGAGCAAGCATTTCCTACCATGGCCAAAAGAAAGGGTAAATTTGGCAGGTTTGGTCCACAAAGAACAAACAACAAAGACATGTCTAAGATCCAATGCTTTGGATGCCAAGAAAATGGACACTAGAAAAGGAATTGTCCTAAGCTTAAACGGGACAACAACAACAAAAGAAAGAAGGAAGAAGCTCACGTAACTCAAGAGATGAAAGAAGAAGGAAAGAATCAAAAGGAAGATCCTTCGGATCTCTAATATGACTAGGTCAAACTCTTTACTTCTAGACATGTTTCAAAGTTTTGAGTGGAATAGGTGCATGTAGGAATAAATTAAAATTGTTGCATGACTAGAAACATCCTCTAGAATCTAGTAGCGTGATGTACATAGAGTTCTAGATACTCATGTAGATGTAGCATTTATGATAAGAACAAAATGCATAAGTATAAATATCTTCTAGAATATAGGAGCATGGCATATATAGCTCATGATATTCATATAGGAGAAGCATACCTAGTATAGGACCTCATACATGATGAAAGAAAATTGATCATGATAAGAATCTTAGAAGACCTACATCATCAAAAGAAAGGAAACATTTGCAAGGCAGGGATCTTTAAGCTCCTATGATGGAATATTCAAAAGAAGGTTCACGGACCAAAGCAAATGTCTCATTGGGAATCCCATTCATGGGTTTCAAGAAAAGAATGATATGCAGGCAAGCTAATATGAAGCAAGAAGGGCCACACCAAAGGATGATCAAATGAGTATCAAGATCAGGTATGTATGCATCAAATTTTAAGTCATGTTATCATTTGTATGTTATTAAGTCATGGATATAGTTCTATAACATGATCAAGCATGAAAGGAAATCTTTCACCAATAACATGCTCGAAGGCATCTACCACAATGCAATGAAGGTCAACAAAATAATATGCTCATGCTCACATAAGAAGCATAAGATTGCTGACTAAGGAGCAAGAAGAAATGTTGACAAGTTCAGAAAGAAAGCAATGAAGGAATTCTCTCACAAGAAGCATTAGACGATTGACCTATCTATCTAAGAAGAAGCAAATGAAGAAAGATATCAAGCATGTGAAGAACACCATGATCACCAAGAAGCACTATCTAACAAAATGCCTTGAAAGATATCTCCCGAAAGAAGGCAAGACAACTCTAATAAAGGAAGAAAGGACCCTTGACACCTATGAAGACCTTGGAGATATACAGGTTCAGATAACTGATTCTACTCTACAGAGATGTCGTGATGAAGAAGCCATCCAACAAAAGAAAAGGCAATATTGAAGCAATATCAGGATGAAGTCATGATGGGCTGCTAGGTCAAAACATGTAATCAAGGAAGTATAATGAAGCATCCATGAGAAGAGTATTCTGAAGCATGGACAAGATGACAAGAAAAAACTGATAGTCACTTTCCATAAAGCAATGACATGACAAACCAAGAAGGAAAGTGATCAATGGATGGTGCCCTACCTAGAAGAAGTTCGAACAAAGACTTCATGACATCAAGAAAGGAAGGAGATCAAGCAGCTAAAGGACCCACGAAGAAGAAGTTATTGATGAAGGAAAGAGTCCCCAGTTAAGAGGGAGCTCTGACAAGTCCCTGATCAAGAGGGAGTTTTGAATCACCCTTGATTACAAAGGAGTTACAATTGTGTTTTCCATTTCATGGGTCATGCACTAGACCAAGACTAATAGCCATAAGTCTAGATGAAGGCCATGAATGGAAATGTAGACACAAGAGAGACACAACATTATTGTCTTCACTTGGGAAGAAATAATGGGAGGATTAGGTAATCATCTAGCATTTGACACTCTTTGAGGATGTGTAGGGAATCCAAGACGAGTAAGCAAGAGGACTGATATTCTTTGAGGGCTTGGAACTCAAGATAAGAATAGCCCTATAAGGTCATACTCAGAGAACACCAAGGTGGGTATGTACGTTGAGAGATAATGATGAAGGTGTCTATAAATCATTGGTCTCTCTGGCATTGTAGCTCATGGTCTCATAAAGAGATGGAGTTGTTAGTTAAGGCCTTGCACTATGACAATGTTGATGGATATGATGCTATAACAGATGGATTGCTAATCTGATTTCTATTATGTGAATTCTTCAAGATTGATAATAGCCAAAACACCTTGTAATGTTGTATGAATACCTCCCTAGTTAAGAGGGAGTGTTGAAGGAAGTGTAACTAGGTTCGGTCTTCATAAATGTACTTTTGATATTTGTACTTATTCAAGAAAAGAAATATTATTTTATAGTATATGTCAATGAGTTTTTTGCTCATTGAAGTAGGTCTAGCACATGTCAAAGTGCTATAGGCGATTCAAATTGTCAAAAGAAATTATTGAAGGCCTTAAGGGCATGTTACACTATGTATAAAAATATATTAAGTCAAAGGGAAACCTCCAAGAAAATTCAAGTTTGATCCTATGTAATAACACCTTCAAGAAGCTCCTTCAAGCAAGCTACACCATCATAGAAAATGTGTGAAATTTTCTCAGCAAATCAGCGACCAAATTGCCCTCCAAGTCAGCCTACAAACAACCCTCCAAATCGGCATGCTAATAGTGAATGAATTCGGCCTATAAGTCGGCTTAAATGGAGGGACAATCCTCTATTTATAAAGGTTGTCCACTCCTAATGAAACACATCAATTGTGCTCTGAAATCCGCAAGGAAAAGAAGACTAGAAAACGAAGAAAGACAAGAAGAAAGGGTCTACAAGGTGCACCGAATAAAGGAGAAGGGATACCGAAGATAAAGGATTGTTTTTAGGTCGAGAAATAGTCACACATGCAAGGAAGAGGAGGAGAAATATGTGGATGCTACAGCATGGACAAACAGGCCATAATTTTGTGTTGTTTGGGTTTGATGCTATAGTCGCAAGGTCTCAGACAACCGAAGGATAACCTCTCTATAACGAAGAAAGAAAGACCTAATACACTAAGGATACTCTCCACACGTGCGAGAAACTAAGGCAGCAACGGAGCTAAATAGTCATACACTCAAGAAGGATCTCGGTTGGTAAAAGTTGAAGTATACTTGAGCAAGGGATCAAAGAAGAACATCTCATCTAGAAGACTCAAAGAAGAGGAATAAGATTCATAGTAACAAAGTGATGGAAGAAGGAGGACGAAGTGTCGGGAAACAAAGTTCCGGAAGAAGTGTCGGGGTATATGGTGCAAAAAGAAGTAAATACTTGACTTGTTCTTGGAGGATCTATTAGTCAAGGGTCTAGGCTTTGGCATTGATCAATCGAAGCTTCAATAAGAGAAATTCACTAAAGGATTTTCCTCTCAAGAGGAGGTTTTGGCCCTGGCAGAGAGCCAACATCTTGTCTTCTTGTTTTTATGTTTTTGGTAGCAGTTTGATGAAGTACACACATATGCACCAATAAGAAGAAGAAGAATAATAAGCTAACAAGAATAGTAAAAAGACTCCACAAATTGTTATCAAGTAACAAATAATCGCACTACACTACTTTGTCCTATATTCTTCAACATGTATGGATAAACACAACAACAATAAATAATGCTTTGAACTATGTGCCCAATTTTGTACTTTTCTTGTACGAAACAGTACAGATTTAATCACAGCGAATTGCCTTGTAAACATGCCAACCCTTGCCCTCAATTTTTGCACCTTCTTTTTATTGTACAGCCTGCAATTAAATCTGTATAGTTCTATCCATTCAATGTTGTACTTTCTTCTTGGGATGCATGCACCAACTCCCTTGGTATTTGCATCAAATTTTGTTGCCCCTTCTCTCTTTCTTCAGCCTCACGAATCTCTCCCTCTCTCACTTCATTAAATGCTCATAATGAAGTCAAAAAAATGTGTTTTCACCCTCATAAATCTCTTTTTATGTCTCATTAGAACAATTGTAACTAACCCTAAGATCTTCAATGGCAAGATTCATGTTGATCCATGACATCAATAGTCGTGACTTAATCTCTCGTTGAGATCAAGTGACCCAACTTTATAATATAAATTCATTTTCACTTTATAATCATTAATTATAAAATGTGCACTTTATAAAGTGTCATCACTTAGAGGATGTCACTTGGACACTTCCACATGCTAGGCACCGCCAATGTGGAAGAACTTGTCCAAGCTATCATTTTCAACACACTGCTAGTGTTTTTTCCTTCCTAAGAATAAGTGGTATAATCTTTTGGGGTGTGGGGGGCACTCGCATCCTCATACCTAGTCTTCTCCTTTATTAATCCTAAAATTTGCATGTTTTTTTACCCATTTTATCTTGAATTGGGCTAGTAACGAGCTTCACCCATTTATTTGCAGCCAATTTATTTGATTTTCGATGTTGTTTATTAATCCACATACATTCGTCAAACGAATTTATGTAATAACTAATCTCCAATGAAATACATTATGTGATAAAAAATGACAGTGAACTAGCGAAAAGAAAAACGAGACAACTTACATTGCAATAATTAATTCTCTCTATAGCAGGTACAAAGAATAAATTTACCCACGAATAGCATCTAGTCTAACCCAACCTCCACCCCTTGAGTTCATTCCTCTATAGAATCTAGCTTCCCCTCATTCCCATTCACAATATCATCTTTGTCCAATGTTTCCAGAGGCTAAACTTTAGACCATCAAATTGCAGTACTAAATTTTGTGATTTTGTAGCAATGCTTATCCATTTTTAAACTTCCAAAGATTCTTCTTTTGTCAAGGACAATGGTAATACTTCAAATTAGGAATTCAAAAGTTGTGCATACAAATAAAATTAAAATCAAATAACAATAAAACATATTAAATTATGTAATAAAACAAATGTAACAAATAACTAGCAAAAAAAAGATGCATTCAGATAGATATCGTAAAAATAGAGAAGACCAATATTTGATTAACCATATTCTTGCATCAAGTACAAAGAATTAACTTTTTCCCTCCAAAGGCATTCCATCTCCTATCTGTTGCAATGCACCTACCTTCCTTTTTTATACACTCTATGCCTCTTTGTTAGTTACATTACAAGAAGCTTTTGCCTCTCTTCTTGCCTCTATGTTACTTACATTAAATGAAACTTTCCATATTACTTACAAACAATATATAAACCTATGTTACATTCCTAAATTTTGTAACAGCATCTCATTCAAAACATATTTAATCATATTGTTATTTTTTAACAAAATCAAATATGTAAATAGGAATCATTTAGACCAACTAATTCATCTTATATGGCATTGCATCCATGCATCTTTTTTTCCCCTTGTATCTCTTTACATGTAAATATTATTATAAGCACTATAAATGGACATAACAATTTTGTGTGCAATCGTGTAACTAGCTTATGCAATGAGTCCTACGTCTTTTGCTCTCTTAACCAACATCTATATCCATTGTCACATGCAAGAACAAAATATGGAATTATATATATATATATATGGGGGAAACATTTCCCCATGAATTTCCTCGTCCCCGGAGTGTGGGGGAGCGTCGAGGCGCGTCCCCGTGGAACACTGATTAATCAGGGACGCGCCTTCGACCCCCCCACGCTCCGAACAGAAATTCATGGGGAATGTTTCCCCACGCCCCTTTTGGAACTCGGGGAAACAACGTGGGGATGTTTTCCTGGCGACAAAAAGGTAACTCCTTTGCGGGGGGGACAGGGGCTAGGGGGGATGCAAGGGGACATCAGGGGACTCAACGGCACGCAGGGACCCCCCCCCCCCCCCCCCCCGGATTCCTCTGTCGATGTTGCTTTCCAGTCACCAGTGGCTTCCCTCTCGAAGTGTGTGCAGCCTACTATTGTTGCTTCCAAGTTCGTCAAGCGAAACGTTGAGGTTAAAGGCATCTCCTAGCCGGATGGAGCGCGTCGTACCTCCCTAGCTTACGCCAAGAGAGCGTTAATTGGGAAATTCATAGGTATGTGGCCCTCCCCTAGATCGACGGAAGCGTGGATTAAGAAAACATGGAACCCCATGATGAAGGGTGAGATTTCCCTCTCTACTATTGGTAATGGTTTTTCCATCTTCTTATTTGAAAATAAGGAGGATAAGGAGGTTGTATTTCATAATGGACCATATTTCTTTAGTTCCATAGGGATGTATTTAAACAAATGGACTCTCGATTTTAATCCTGATGAGGACATACCTATGGCCATTCATGTTTGGGTCAAGCTCCCGCGTCTCTCCATCTCCTATTGGAGCAAAGATTTCCTTCGGGTTATTGGTAGTGGAGTGGGGAAATACTTGGATAAGTCTGAACCAAAAGGCTCACAATTTTCCTGTGGTAAAATTTGTGTAGAAGTAGACTTGGAGAAGGGACTACCAGCTGAAATTAACCTAAACTTAGGAGTTTAGAAACACATACAAGTCTTGGACTAAGAAAAAATCCCATTTAAAAGCAGACACTATCATCACTATGGTCACTTCGCCAGACATTGCACCAAAGCAGGCAATGAAAAAAGTTTGGATGTCCCAGTTGCTTAGGAGAAACACTAGCAAAAACCTAAAAGAGCTCCAAAAGGTAAAGGTTCGATGTCAAAACCACGTGATATGGTGGTAAATAATATAGTTCTGTCCTCCTCGAATCCTTTCAAAGTGTTGAGTAATGAGGATGTGGAGATGGAAGCTCCCCCTCAGACAAATGTTGAGGAGAATCCGGAAATAGAAGGAGAAATAGTAGCGAAAAGTAGCCCGAAGGAGGATGGAGGTGAAGCTACTCCGCCAAACTATGTTCCTGTCACTGTTGCACCCCCGAGCAACTTGCTCAAAGGTTCGTATCACGCTGTCACTCGGAATTTATCCCAAACCCTATCCTGGGCTAATGATTGCAGTATCCAAGAAATCGACACCACTAAGAAAATAAGGGGGCCAAATAAAAGGACACAGAGAGAAAGAGAAGCAGAACTAAATAAAAAAATTGGAGAATCAAACAATCATCTTAGAAATTTTGAAAGGGAAAAAGATAAACAAAGAAGGAAAGGATGGTGTTCGCTCCCCCTCCATCCCCAAGTAATTAAAGTAATTTCCAGGAACATAAGGGGGCTAGGAAACCCTGCTAAAACCCTAGCAGTTAGAGATATAATCAAACAAGAATCTCCATTAGTAGTATTTCTTCAAGAAACAAAGTTAGAAGAAGTGGAGACTATGCAAGTAACTGGAATTTTTTGGAGAGAGAGCTCAAGATCAACACAGTGCTCAAGGGGAGCTTCAAGAGGGCTAGGCATGTTTTTGTTGAACAAGGAATTTACTCTGGTTGAAGAAATTAAGACAAAATCTTGGATTATGGTTCTTTTGGAGGAAAAGGACACAGGGAAAAGAATTCCCTTCATAAATATCTATGGTCCAGTGCTATATAGCAACAAGGCATAATTCTGGGCCTCATTAGGGGCGATAAAGGAAAGGAATTACCACACCAATAGTATAATGGGAGGGGATTTCAATACAGTTCTAAATATGATAGAAAAAGAGGTGGGTCTGTGATTAGGGATCCCTTTAGAGACGGAATGGAGGAACTAATGGAACGATGGGAACTAATTGATATCAAACCAAAGATTAGGGAATACACTTGGTCTAATAGACGATCTGGTACTCATTACATTGTTGCTCGCCTAGATAGGTTTTTGTTGAATAGCCACTGGCTTCTCAATGGTTTGGACTTCTCTTCGTCTATTGAATCTCAAGGGGGACTCAGATCACCGCCATATCATGATTTCATTGGAAAAGATTGAAAAACTTGGGTTGTTGCCTTTCACATTCAATGCAGATTGGTGCCAATATGAAGAGGTTGGGAATATGCTAAAGCAAGCCTAGATTTTCCATGTCCAGGGCTCACCCAATTATGTTTGGGAATCTAAGCTTAAAAACATCAAAAAATAATTGAGGAAATGGCTTAAAGAGAACTATCAGCCCCTAGGGAAAAAAAGAAGAGAGAAAGTCCAAGTATTAGAAGAACAATACAATATGATGGAAAATATCCATATCAAAAAAACACATATTCAAAAGGAAAAAGATCTCTCCTCTCATATATTCAATCTGAGCAGGCAAGAGGAAAATTTTAGGAGGCTTAAATCTCGTAGTCTTTGGTTGAAAATTGGGGACTAACACTTCCTACTTATACAAACAAACAATGGCTCGAGAGAACAGGAATAGAATCATGGAAATAAAGGCGACGAGGGGACAAACAGTTAGCGCCTCAGCAAAAATCAAATTGGAGGCATATAATCACTTTAAATCTCTTCTCAACATGGAGTGTGTTCCTTTAGAAGGCACCCCTAATTTTCTTCAGGCATTGCCCCAGATTGTCTCCCCACCTTCTAATGTGTCTCTCACTAGTGAAATTTCATAAGAAGAAGTTCGAAATGCGATTTGGACTTTGGAACTTGAGAAGGTTCCAGGCCCAAATAGTTTCTCTAGTAGTTTTTATCGTATATTCTGGAGTGTCATCAAAAAAGGTCTCATTAAGATGTTGATTTATAATAGAATTAAGAAATTTGGGGGGTTGCAATAACTCTTCATTTCGCGCTCTGATTCCAAAAGAGGCCAATACCTCCACCTTCTCTAGATTCCGCCCTATCTCGATTTGCAATTCTTCATATAAAATCTTGACGAAAATCATTACCTCTAGAATTAAACCCCTGCACCCCTCCATAATTTCTGAGAATCAAGGTTGGTTCATGCATCATCGAAACATCCTAGATAATATCATCCTGGTGCAGGAAGCAATGCATTCTAGCAAAGAAGAGGGAGAAGCTGAAATGATCATCAAATTGGATATGGCAAATGCGTTTGACCGGGTAAATCACTCCTTCCTCTTCCTCGTCATGGAAAAGTTAGGATTTAGTAATGATTTCATCTCTTGGATTAAAGCTTGTATTGGTTCACCCTAGATCGCCCCTCTTATCAATGGTCGGCCTACCCCCTTTTTCGTTGCCTCTAGAGGTCTTCGTCAAGGCTACTCTCTCTCGCCTCTTCTTTATATAATCATGGCTGAAGCTATAAGCAGTAATTTAGAAGTTGGGTGGTTGCATGGCTCCCTCCCGGGTCTTAATATTGCAAGAAATTTCAGGGGAATTAATCACTCTCATTTTTCTAATGACACTCTTCTTATTGGAGGAGCCTCATTGGTGATTGCTCCTAGATTTTAAAAAAACTCTAGATGAGTTTCTTCTACTCTCTGGGGGTTTGATTAACAAACTGAAATGTCAATTAATTTGTTGGAATTGCCAAGGGGAAACGATGAATGCAATTGGCTAGTTGTTGGGCATCCCTGTGGCCCTGTACTAATCTTCCTTCAAATATCATGGGATTCCTATACCCTAAAACAGAGCTTTGGGGAAGATTGGGAAAATATACTTCAAAAAATAAGGAAAAGGGTGCACGCTTGGGGAGTCAGATGGCTCAATTTGGCCGAGAGAGTTACCCTCATCAAGTTTGTTCTATCTTCCTTCCCGATTTTTTTGGGTGTCGTCCTTCTAGCTCCAAGTTACATCAATCAACAAATAAGCAGGCTCATCCGAAAAATCTTATGGCAATGAGGCAAGGGTAACAACCACAAATTCCACCTAGTTAATTGGAATTTGGTTAAGCAACCTAAGAATTTGGGAGGATTGGCAATAAAGGATCATGAACTAATGAATCTGGCATTGGGGGCTAAACTGGTTTGGAGGCTTCTCTCGGATTCCAATGAGTGGTGGAAAAAGGTCTTTATAAGGAAATATTTCCACAAAAATTGCCTCACTAGACTGAAGGATGAGTCATGGGAAGGGAAAGGATCAAAAATATGGAGATTGTGCAAAGCCTCGGCATTTCTCATTTTGAACCATCTTGGTTGGCTACCTGGGAATGGGAAACGCATTCTTATTGGATCAGATTGTGCAAATGGCATTGACCCGACTTTCTTTGGCTGGCTAGTGGAGCATGGGTTCTCCCACCTTGCAGATATCTCCTATTGGGATGATCTAGATTTGTGGTGTGGGTGGCTTCCATTGGAACAACCCAATCACTTTCTCATGCACTAGCATCCTTTGGTCAAAAGTCTTCAAGGTTTCGCTCCAATAATCACTAGCAAGATAGACCGACGGGCCTGGTTGGGAGGTAAATCTAAGAAATATTATGTTAAAGATGGTTATGCTATCTTAATCAAGAACCCTACCACCCCCTTCTTCCATCTAAATTATGGGTAAAATTTTGAAGCAGCGATGGACTTCCTAAGGTTAACATTTTCTGTTGGGAATTGGTCCACGAGAAAATCCTTCCAGTAGAGAATTTAAAGAAGAGGAAAATTAGCGATCCCTCCTATTGTGTTCTATGTGGTAATGTGGAGGAATCCATTAATCATTTATTTTTCCATTGTTCCTTTATTGTCGATGCCTAGAACCATGCCCTAACGCCATTGGCTTCCATCCCCCAAATTGCGGATGATTGGAGTGACATGTTTATTCATTAGAAACCTAAAAAATCCTTGCTCCCCAAACTCTCTATTAAGACGTTGTTGGATGCCAATTCCTAAGTATATGTGTTGGTTCATTTGGTTGTGTCATAATAAGGCTATCTTTCAAAGTTAACATCGTAATTCTGAAACTGTTTCAATCAAAGGAATGACGCTACTCTTTGAGGTTATCTCTTCCTAAGGCTTTGATGCTTCGGACTTGAATGAGATGACTAGCTCTGAAAAAGATTGGCTCATGATCTCCAACTTCAACCTCAAAACTCCTCTCTCAAAGTCTTATGTTCATCCACCCTTCTGTATCAAACTGAAAGGGAATGAATTTATTGAATGGCAAAGGGGAGTCAGGATCAGTCAACTGTATTTTGATGGAGCTTCCAAAGGTAACCCCAAGGACTTTGGAGCGGGAGGCGTAATTGTTAACCTCGAAGAAAAAACAAAAATAAAGTACGCACAAGGTCTTGGCATTGCGACAAACAATCAAGTGGAAGCCCTTTCTCTTTGGCAAGGTTTGAAAATCAGTGCAGCTAATGGTGTAAAAATTGTCTACAGTTGGTGACTCCATGATGATTATTCAAAAATGTATGAAGCTCCTCGAGAACATCAATCTGCTCAATGATGGAACCTCATCAGTCATGGCATGGATTATTTATCTGTTAAAAAAAATTGAAAAGGTAAATTTGTTTCATGTGTTGCGTGCCAATAACCACTTGGCGAATGGTTAGGCCAATGTAGGGGTGATGTTGGAGCAAAAGGTAGTTTATGTATAAATCAAGACAAATCTTCATGTCACATCCCCTGCTCTATAGCACCAGGTCGGCGTTGTACTGCAGGGGTACAGGTCTTCAGAGAATTGAGTTGGTAGTCAAGATGGTTAGCTCCCCGATGCTCCTACGTAGTGCTTTGGAAGCTGGGATAGTTGGCTTCGAGTTAATGCACAGGTGTGGTTTCATTGGAATTCAGATCATGCACGAGAACACATGGGCGTCATGGTTTCGGTTACTCACCAAGATATGCAATATAGCCATCCCTGTCGGGGAAAATGGTACCATCGCATTATGATTCTGGTTAATTCTGGCAGTGCAAGAAATGGAGAGAATTTGCCTTGACAAGACTGAATCAGCGAGCGTTTATGAAGGATAAGTTCGAGAGGAATGTTGGGGCTGAACAGGCCATTATATATGGTAGTTGACTACAGTGAGTTAATCAAAGGATAGTTATTGTCGAGAGGCAGATTGTTGCGAAGATGGCCTTCGCGCGTAACAACAGTGGTGGAGGCTCTGTGTTTGGAAGCTCAGGGTCTGGTCATGGCAGTGGTGGAAGCGTCAAGAATTTGGTGGAGAACTCTTGTAAACAAGTTATAAAGGAGATTGTTAAGGAAATTAACAAGAGCATAACAGTTCTTTATGCTCAATTATCTAGATTGGGTAAAGATATGGAATTATTACAGAAGACTATGGAAGATTTGTGTATCGATGTGATTAGCATACAGCAAAAGGTGGATAACATCGAAATAAAAGTGGAAACTGCTACTGTCGTGGTTATGAAGGAAGTTTTTGGGGTTGGGGAAGCCACGGTCTACAACATTGTTGGCGCTGAGGTTGCCGCCGTTGAAGTCGCTATTGTTGTTGATGAGGTCGTTGTTGTTGCTGCTGAAGTTGATAACGGAGAGGATGTCGAGTAAGAATTGAAGACTACTGTGGATGAACCTATGAGAAAAGAATTTGATCCCGATAGCTGCTAAAAGCTTTTGGTTTAAGTTTTATATATATACTATGTTAATGTATAAAATATAGTGGTGTTTTATGGAGAGCCTACATTTATAGTTATGCTCAAAGAATATATGTAAATAATGTTGGTAGCAAGAAGGTCCCATTCCAATGTAAACTGATGGAAATTGTTGAGAGCACAATTTTGAATGTTGTAAGGGACTTGGCCCTTTCCAAGTCTATATAATGAAAATGCTACCTATTTCTTTTTAAAATATATATTATTTAGTATTTTTTGAGAAATTTACTAGTATTTCATTGCTCAGTGCTTTGTATGTTTACTTTTAGTTTAATATTCTACGACTATTTTAGACTTCAACATAATGTCAATGTCATTGTCATATGATAAATTTATTTTTTATCGTTCTTGAAAATTTGATGTGCATTGCATAATTTCAATTGTCAAATGATGAATTTGTTAATTTAATTTAGATGTACCTTGCACCATGCCAAACAATGAATTTAGATAGGACATTGCATAATGTCAAATGATGGATTCAATTTAGTAATTTACTTTTAGATTTACAATGCAGAAATGTCAAATGATAATTCATAAATAATAATAGTCTAATACGTAATGATGATCATATTTAGTCTTTAGATGTACATTTCATAATTATTAAGATTTTCTATTTAGTTATTCACATATTTTTGGGATTTTATTTTTTTATTTTTTTATATATTAAATTTTTTATTTTATAATTTTTATGACTATGACGTCCCCCATTTCCCCAAAAATTCCCTAAATTTTGGGGTTATATGTCCCCCTTGTGTGTATCCCCACGTTTCCCCGTCCCGGAAACTCGGTGTAACATTGAGATTATGTCTTCTCCTTCAATAGATTGAAATGACTTATAAAATGATATTAATTTTGATTTGAATTCAGGTAATACTTCATAATTAAATTTTGAAAATAATGTTTCAGGATCAACTGTGTTAAGGGGTTCTGTATGAATATTTGAAACTGCACTCAGTTTCACCATCAGGATTGAATATATATGTTAAAAACAAATGCTTATAATAATATGTAAAGTAATCTTTGTTTTTTTTCATTAAAAAAACTTCTATATTGTTGAGACACCCCATCTCATGCTCCTTGTTTTCCCCTATTTACATGCCCTTAATTAAGCTGCAGATACCCCATTTCACTCAATATACTCAGAGTGACTTCCATGATTGTGAAGGCTATGTGCAATATAAAGCCTCAAGCTAAATTGAGGGAAGAACAAGTAGTCCAAACAAAGCCACCAAAAATACAGAAACATGCAATCGAACTTCAAAACATGAGAATCAATATGTAGCAAAATGATAAATAAAAGCTCAAGGAAATGTGATATGACCTGTTTAAGGTCGTTCTAATAACAGTTTAATACAGCAATAATATAGATATGAACGAGAATTTAGGAAAACTGAAATAGAATTGATTAAAATTCAATCAATAATCGGCAAATTAAGTTGAAACTTTGAAAGCAACCACGCTAAATAAAGTCCTTATATTTTGACAACTTGACAATCTTACAATAGTGAGCTTTAATGTTTCGTGAGTAATAATGAGTTCTAAAGTCCTTATATGTTCACAATCTTACAATAGTGTAATTGGGGATTTGAAAGTTGCATCCCTTTCAAAGAAAAACCAACAATGCGTTTTGGCTGGCTAGGTCATTACTGCACCATGGTTGGCAATCAAATATGTCAATATAGGTTGCAATGAACTATTCAACTCTTCACAGGGAAAATTCAGGCGTAATGTATGCTGAGGAAACCACCCATTTAGAATGTGCCAAGTTCTTTGAACTAGAATAATTCAGTCTAGATACAAAGAAAACAAAACGAGTTCCATCAATCTGTACATAACTGAAAACTGTCAAATTTAGGCCATTTACAGTCCTACCACGTCTCTTTTCACATGTTCAAGGATAAATGTTCTGAACGGATTCTAAAGTACTGACGTAAAAGTCAGCTTCATTCGATAATTCAATATCATGAAAAAATATTGTTACCAATATGTAAAGATTAAGTTGACTGAAATAAAAGTTCCAGAAAATATGCATCAATTGAAGAAAAAAATGAAGTTGAAATCTAAGAAATCATCCATGCACTAGCCTTTGTCAATGCTCAAGGAACCAAACAATGAAAAGGAAATGCCTAACTGCATTTGTCTCAAAGGCAAACCAGATAATTGCTAGAATGAATTGAAGATAGAATATAGACTCTAATTACTGATTGGAGTTGAGTCATACTCAAGGTCTGTAAGTTGTCAGCTATACTTGTGATAGTGATAACAATCTTTCTGAATTGAATTATATATGGTTCCAAGTTTAGTTGCCTCTATATTAATATTTTATTTTAAACTGCTTAGACTACAACACGCATCTCTCCAATAGAAAGACCGACACTACCTACCATTTTCACCAAATTTGAGGTTATACTAAGAATATATATCATTCAACAAGTACAATGAAGATTACATTACAAGTTTGACTGTGCTCTCATAGTTTTTCAAGCTGTGTAATTTTTACTAGTTTACAGCTTCACTGTAGTATGAAAGCTTGCACTAGAATGAGAGGATTTAGCAAATAATCCTAAATGTTGCAAGTGCGGCATCCCAGGCACCTATTATTTCCCTTAAGATTCCAATGCCTTACGCAGTATATAAACTGCAGAATGAAAAAGCAGTCCAATCACTCTTCTCAACTTCTCTCTTCCCAAAACTAATCATTTTACTGTATGACATGGTTTCTCATAAATATATATATGAGCCCTTTCTGCCTGGGAAATGACAGAAGATGAGATAATGGCTACATCTCAAATCAGAAACATCGCATTCAAATCCTTGTAAATGCTTTGCTGGTTGCAATCCTATAATAATACACTAGAACCTACATGGAAAGAAATGCTCTTCCATTCAGTCTGCAAGTAACATAAGCATGCGGTTGCTGTACAGCGCTGAACAATCTCCATCTTAATTTTATAGCTGTCTATAACTGGATGCTCACCTGAATGCGCTAGAAGTCATGTGAGCTATCGAAAACTCATATTCTTAAGAGTATCATTAGTGTACAATGTCTTATGCAGGAGGCATAGGCTTACATTGCAGTCTCCAAAGCAAGTTTAGGTTTGCATGTGGATCATCTGCATACCCTGCTAGTTTGTGCACAAACAGATGCCAATTTAAACTACTCCCCCAGCAACCCCGCACGTTGATATACACATAAGGGACGAAGATCATCCAGAGAATCAATTGCTCTAAATCCACCAACTTCTTGCAAACCAGACCAACCACGTCGTGTGAGAAAATCACGAAAATCTTCTTCAGTGTACAAGGTCTTCTCTTCAGTGGCACCCGTCAGACGATCAGATTCATCATAAGTGCAGATCTTGATAGTCAAACCTAAGATTACAGTTGCAACAAAATGCAACTCTCAGAGTGACTGAAACATCAGAACTTAATACGACAATACTATCTTACTAGAGATGGTACAGAGCGCTTATCTATACATGCATGCAACATAGAGAGACGGAAGAGAGATCAAGAACTCAAACAAATAAGCGATTTTAAAATGAATAGACTTTTGAGTTAACAGGAACGTACTATCTTGATTGGCCAACATACCATCATCCAGATGAAGTATATATGTCCCCAAGGGCATATCTCTGTCAAGGCAACGCACAACTCCATCTTCATCTTCTAACCAAAACGCCCTCCTGGTACGCAACCCAAATGCACATTTAACAGCTTCTTTGATAGCTTCAGCTGTGCCATCAACACCAATCCTCCTCGTAAATTCCCCACATTTTACCACAATCACCTTCCCTCCATAAGATGTTTGATGATCACCTACAAAATAATTTGTTAATGCAAAGAAGTACCTCATTAAAAAGGGATATTTAGGTGGATCCTTCCCGTCATGTGACAAGGTATGCCAATTAGTATCTTAAAAATCAAACTCTAGTTATACTCGAAAAAGGTTTGAACGCAATCAAAATCTTTGAGCAGAGCCATTATTAATCTTTTCAGAAAAAGATTGTCTGTGAAATTTAATTGCTTGATTTCACAGACAATTCAGCACAGCAAATGGTGTAGAGTTTTCAAATTATAATATTGCAAAAACAATTAAGGTTGCCTAGTGATGAGTGACAGAGAACATAACATTTCTAATCAAACTTTGAATTATATAAACTAGGCCAGACAAGTTACCATTTGCAGTGGCATCCCTCCAATTCCATGGTGGTACACCATTGGCAGCAGTTGCATCAACTGATGCTATTGCCAAAGGATGTCCATCATGATCTAATCTGCGTTCTAGATTGAGTGACGACTTCCCACTTCCTGCATAACAAGACACAATCGATAAGAATTTAACTTAATAAAATAGGCTGCAAAGATTAGACTGGAATATATCTATCCCATTCAACTGTCAAGAGAATGTCGCTTTCTTAGAGTATTCTGTATAAGAAAGCCTTTACCAAAAGAATAGATTATGATAACATTTAAGCAAGCTTCATATATTATGATAACCAGCTACATCTTGACAGGAGATTTATATTCAATTAAATTCTGTTGCTTATTGAGATATGTAACTGGGATCAGAACTAGAGCAAAAGAAAGCAGTATTTACCCTTGTCGATGCTAATTGCCTGTTTTTATCTCTATCCAAAGCTCAGGTACGAATTTAGCTTGTAAGAATTTACTAAAAGTTCCTCCAATTAAACTTCTCTGCGAGCAGTAATAGTGATCTTGAAGAAGAGAGTGTATCTGGAATATGATCCACAGTTCCATTTTTAAGTCAACGTTTCAAGTCCAGAACTTGAAACATCAACTTAAAAATAAAACTATGGATCATATTCCACTATGGATCATATTCCAGATACACTCTCTTCTTCAAATTCAAACCACAGAAGCTTACAAACAAGAATAGTGAACTTATTGATCAATTCATGAAAAATTATGCTACTGGCACAATCTCATGTAAACATATCAGGACTCAGAATCCAGTGCCACGTGTAGCTATAGTTGTTCAATTGGCTGCATTTCTCTTCAAGCACTTGACAATATTGACAAATGCATGTCCCAACTTATTTTTGCATCTTTTTTCTTCTAAACATTGCAGCTTATAGCAGAATAAGAGAAACGTATTACTTGTATGTGCAATTTTCTCTACCTTTTACATATTCATTTTGTGAAGCACTGACCACCCAAAAAAGTTATCACCTTTTGAAATCTGCTAGTTTTCTGTCAATGAATCTTTAAGTTTAAATTTCTCCAAGGACATCCATCTTTGACACTTCGAGTTTTACTACAGTTCTCTCAACTTTGTTTTGGACTACACTGCCAAACCACTACTTGTACACCCCGACATGGCCTATAAGATTTAAAGTTTCACTACTCTCAATGGTGACCAACAAGATAAAATTTCCTTACCAACTGTCTAGCGTTGGATTCTATCAAATTTATATTCTTTAGATGGATGAACAAAGTCATCTTTATGAACTAATAAGGACTGATGCTGGGAAGAAGGTATGAGAAAATAAAAACAAAAAGGTATGGGTATCATTATATTTAATGAACAAAAACAAAAAAATTGCCAACAGGGCCTCAGATCACTGGTGATATCAATGGAGTATTAAACCGCCCTCAGTACTTATTTTCTGTATGGTCTGCCCCAACCAAACGGCATGTCAAAGGGGGATGGGGCTGGTTATGAGTCCCCGGCGATTTGGGCAAAATAGATACCCCTCGAACCTGCCACCTCAAAAAAATTCCAAGTTATGCAGTGCAGCCCCCAAAACCTTGGGGCATGTTTCTAAAAGCAACTTCCATAATAAATAAAAAAAGATTTACAAAAGCCTTGAAAAGTGATCCAAAAAGAAATTCAATTGAGATAGATGGACAAAAATAAATTACTTATAAGACTAGGTTTGACCTTAAAAGAGCTCAGATAAATACAAATCTGGATTAACCAGGAAATTTGCTGAGTTTAAAGCAATGTTATCAGAACCAGACTAGTCATGAACCAGCATACCCCAAAACGGGGAACCAGGAAAAAAATCAGAGAAAAAATAGTTGGCCAGAAAATACATAAATATACAAATTTTGAAAAAAAAAAAAATATTCATGTACAATGTACATCCATACGAATCCAAACCATTATATACAAATATGCAAAGTTTCCCATTTATAGTAAGTAAAGGTACATATTATTGAAATTTGATTACAATTTGAATTTCTGATCTTGATAATTACTTGTGAAGGTGTTATTCTAATTTTAGCCGTTCTGTATTCTTTATCAAGCAATTATACTTTAACAATTTAACCATTCAAGTATAAGATAAAAGATCACAGTGCACAAGAGATGAGAGACACCAGAAATTAGGCCAGCGGCCAGGGCAAAACCCAGCAATCCTTTCCTTGTAGAATTAGTTCAACAAGAGACATCAAAGTCATAGAACTGCCCAGTATAGAAGCAAGATGACTACTCACCAAGATCCAAGTCAACCCTTCCAGCATACCAAGACAAGGTGCCTTCCAAATCTGTCCACAAAAGAGGTCTGATGTAGTTCGTCACAGGTCTCCAAGAGGGCCGAATTTCAGCCTCTATCTCAGCCACAAAACTCAGGTATTATTACAGAATTATGTGCCTCGGACTTCACATGTTTCTACAGAAAATGTGCCACAGAAAGACTTCGCATGCCACAGAATATGTGCCACAAAAAGACTTCGCATGCCTCAGAAGATGTCTCAGATATTCAAACAGACTTTGGCCTCCTTGTTTACTAGAGCAACAGCTAGAAGAGATATTAGCTTCTGCTTTCGGCCCCCAAGAATCCTTTTTCTTCTTCGTTTCAGATCAGATGTGAGTGTGATAAACTCCAAATGAGAGATGCGAATGGGCTATATACAGTCATCTCCACAAGCGAATGGGTGCAACAGGTAGCTGAGCTATAGCTGAGCTGATTTGAGGGATAGGAGGGCCAACTTGGCATCTTGCTGAGACAAATGACACTAGAGAAATTTCAAATTTATTTCTTTTGCAAAGGCCATGAAGAACATGCCCTTCTTAATTTTCTTTGACCTTTACAAAGCATGAAGAACATACTTGACAATAAAAATAACAATAATTTTATTTGTTCAAAATATATCAATAATTTGTTATTATGAAGACCGACCATAGCTATATACTTCAACCCTCCCTCTTAGCTAGGGAGGTATTCAAAATGACTATCAATATGTTCTCAAATTGACAATTCTATAAGGAAAGATTATCAAGATTAAGATAAGCATCATCATCAATATTATAATCACCAGCATCAACCACATTGCCATAACCCAATCAATACCCCTGACGTGTGGCGCACATGCATTGTTTGGTATCCACACTAGGCAGAGATTAGAGCGTGATACCAAAACAAGCTCACGCTAGAAAGAGATCAGAGCACGATGTCAAAAACAAGCCCACTCTAGAGAGAGATCAGAGCACAATGCTAGGAGGCTACAGCATCTAGGACCATTCTCCCTAATCCAAGTCAAAGTGACACAAGGATAACATTCCTAATCAAGTCACTATACAATGACAAAGAGAGAATGATTGTCTTTTGTCGAGCCATTTTCCTAAGCAGGTCAAAGTGACATAGGGACTACAGCGCTAATCAGGTCACTATACAATGACACATGAAAATGTTTGTCCATCAGACCGTTCTTCCTAATTTAAGTCAAACTAACACAGGGACTACACCCCTAATCAGGTCACTATACAATGACACAAAAAGAATGTCAGTCCACTGGACCATTCTTCCTAATCAAGCCTATGTACTCGACACAGGGATAACCTCCCTAATCAAGTCAAAGTACATGACACAAGAAGAATGTCAATCCATGATGCTATCCAATATTTCAAACCATTCTCCTTAATTTTGGTCAATGTACTTGACACGAAGATAACATCCCTACTGATCAAAGTACTTGACACAGAGAAGCCATATCCATGACGCAATCATCAATCCCTCTCTGCATTCTCCACAAGCCCAAGCTTGTCCCGGAAGTATGCAAACTTCCTTCTAGAAAGAGGTTTTAGCATAATATCGGCTATCAACACGTCAGTGGAGATATACTCGAGCTTCACTGCACCTTTCATCACCATGTTTGTCAACATAAAATCCAGCAAGTAGTTTTTAAAGCCATACTGCTTCTAACCTTGCGAATCCAGCTGCAATATACTCGGCCTCTGCCATACCAGGTGACTTGTTCATCCAAGAAATTATAACCAAGCCTAAACTAAGGCAATAAACTAAAACTGAGTTTGGGAATCCTTGCAGCTTTACAAGATCCATCATCGCAGATGCTTTTTTTAGGTCACTTTCTCTGAGGTCATAACAAGGCATTTTGATTGCTCCCTCTTGAGGCAATACTCTCTCCACAGTTGCTTCCTCTAACATGAGTCCTTTAGCTTACGTCAGAGATAAATCATATAGAATCAACCTTGATTCATTCAATCAAACCCACAATGTAAGTCTTCTTCAATCATGAGGCTTTTTTTCATGCTCTTCAAAAACCTAAGGCAACTTTCACAACTGAGGCAAACTTTTGACATGATCCTCTCCCTCTTTCTGGGAGAACCTTCTCAAATCTTGCTTCCATGTTGCTCGTTGTTGCATGTTAGATCTTGACTTCTCTTTGGCAGAATCAAGACATAATTCGAACAGCCCATTCCTTTTATCTTGGTACAATATCCTTCAAGTAGAGATTCTGGAAAATCCTCTTGCTTTGCTTCATTCTTCCACTTCTTCCATCTGCTGCCAAAGTCTAGCCAGTCTTTGCCATTGACCTGCAACCTTTTTTGAGAGGATATGAAAAAATTGATTACAAGCAAGCAAAGGATATATAGACAAGAAACTAGATGAAAATTAAAGACAATAACAATAGTCTTAATCAAAGAGGAAAGTTATAAAATACTTATCCTTTGAGAAAAGTCAACTCCCTCTTACTCTTGGACTTCTTGCATTTATCTTGCAAATTCATCATCCATGTCCTCAGCATCAGCATGATGTCATATCCTTCTTTCAAAAGCTAGGTTTTCTTCTTTATAGCAAAATATATAAAAAAACGCTCCTAGAGACCAAAAAACCGGATGAACAATCGTTGCTTGAATGCTGAACTATCCTATATGAAGTGCAAATCCTATAAGCTAGGTGAAATGTGAAATCTTGGTTATTTTTAATTAAATGCCTATTCTAAGTGTAGCATTTTTCTTAACTATTTTGGAACTAGTCTCTAAAGTAGGTTGTGAGATAGAAGCCAACGGGAAGCAAGCAAAGGCTCAATTAACAATACATCCCCCTGTGTTCTACTTCTAACCACCCAATTCCTCCAGTGTTGCAGACACTGTGGCTCTGACAACTGCAAAGTCACCATGTTAACCACTAAAGAGGTGCTAAGTTACTCAAGTTAAATCGAGAAAGGTGATCTTATTATTTCTATCAACCAAGCCTATGCTTGGAGGTAGGTTATTAAAAGCAAGACAAGCTTAGAATGATGTGCAAGGTGAATGAGAGTTTCTTAAGGTGAGATTACTTAAATGTTCCTTTAAGTACTTAGTTATGATTTACTTCAAGTTAAGATATCAAGTACTTCACAATGCTTAGAGAAGGTAATCTCAACCACAAGACAAGTGTTCAAGTTTAACAGTGCCAACAAGAGATAAAATGCCCATGATACAATTGCTCAAAAGATGTTCTTAATAATGATTCACCAATATATAGATTTCACAATAGATATCCACTTACAATATGAATAATAAATTCAATAACTATTAGAGCACTTAAGATAATTAGACAATGATTCAATACGATATGCCAATGATGACTTCACAACAAGATTATTAACGATCTTATGCCAATACTCTTCAACAATTAGTCTCTTAACAAGGTATGTAATTAGATTCAAGCCAAATTCCCAAATTGCTTAAGAGACATTCAATGACATTCAATTCTTGATTAAGAGCTTTTCAAGATAAGCCAATATGCCAAGGATTTACAATTACCATAAACCAATAATGGCAAATGAGAACACGAGCAATTATCCAATGATTCACTTAGAATCCCAACACAATAATATCAATTAGATTTCTCAATGCCAAGGATTTAGACACTTAAGAGAGCAAGTAACTAGAATGCCAATTGGTAGAGACAATTAGATCAAAATGCACAAAGAAACTTAAAACCATTCAACACAATGCAATTTGAGATTAAAGTGCTTTAGTGAGCGAATTTATTAGATGTGATCTTATGAAACTTCAATCAACTCACAACAACAAATGTGTTAGAAACCAATGGCAATTTTTACTTGAAGATTTAATGTTACCAATGTTAATAGCACATAAAACCATGAATCAAGTAACAATTATTACCTATAGGGTATGAGCAGAGAAATCACTTATGCTACTTGTGTCCCAATGAGCATTAATTAACTTGTATGACAGCAGTGACAAATTATGAGAGCAGTGAGCTATCAATGTGTTTAACTTGTGCCAAATGTGCCAAACAATTTCCAATTGCCTAACCAAACTTTCCAAAATATGAAATCTTAGATACTTTAGCCCTCTTATGATGTAATTATCACTGTTATATCAGACCTTAGAATGCAGAAATGACAGAGATGAAATAAGTGAAATTTACCAAAACAAAATTTGCCCAATTTATGCAATTAATTCCTTGGTGTGTTAGACAATTTATGAATTGATTTTAGGGCACTTCTATGAGTGTTATAGTACTGTTATGAAATGATTTGACTTGCTAAAGCGAAACAGTGATAAAATGAGGGTTAGAGGATCAAACCCTTAGGCCCTATGCATAGAAGAAGCTAGCCCAACTTGCCCAAATTTTTCCAATGGCTGGAACACCTGCAAATACCAAAATTTGCGCCAAATATCACTGCAAAGCACACCAATATTCAGTCCACAAAATCACGATAACCTACAGGGATGAGATGAAGGAAAATGAAGCAAGGAATAGGGATGGAAGAGGGGGCTAAAGCCTAAATAGGTCTGCGGCTAAGGCCAAGACAGCCTCATGGCAAGCCTTGAAAGGCTGTCGCTGGACTAAAGAGGAGCCAAGGGGGCCTAAAGACCTGCGACAAGGCTCACAAGGGGAGGCCAAGGCCTTAAAGGCCTGCGGCTAGGCTGCAAGGTGAGGCCAAGGGGAGTTGAGGGAAAGGGAAGCGACGGAAGGAGGAGGAGAAGGAGGTCGGTGGAGTAAGAGTTGGGCGGAGGGAAGGGAAGGCCTTCTCAGGCATGCGCCAATGCCAAAAGAGGAGGCCAAGAGGATTAGGAGGTAGGCTGAAGGCCTTAGGCCTCACATCCAAGCCAAGGAAGGCAGGTTGAGGCCTCTAGGGGCCTGTGGCTAAGCCTTAAGGTTGACGCTAAGGCTTCAAGGACAAGACAGCTAGCATTATGGAGGACGTTGAGCCTATAGGCCTCAAGATTTTGAAACCTTCATAAATTTGAAAAATTGCTTCAGATCTTTAGTATTCAATGCAAATTCTTCAAATGTTGGCCCCGCAAAAATTTTGAAGACTAGATCTTACCCACAATGGCCTAGATCTAACTCAAAACCCCAACAAATCTCTTTGAATCACTTGGATCTGACCTGCAAAAATGAAATTTACAAATACCCAACACCCCAATATATACAAAAAATTCAAAATCCCAAACCCTAGCTGCAAGGCAAGGGTTAGAAAAAATTATTCTGTAAAAAAATAATTTACAAATATACAAAATATACAATGCTTGAAAAGAATCTTTTGGAGAATAATTTTTTTTATGAAATTTGACAATGGCTAGATGTATTTCAAATGATAGATATTCAGCCACAACCTTCGTGAAGTAAGAAAATCACAAAATATTCAAAAGTCCAAACAAGGTCAGCCTGTGCCCACAATCTATGAGCTTGGAGCCCAAAGGCTGCAAACTCTATATATTTTCTTAAGAAAAATCGTTAGAACATACAATGAATCGAATCACCTAAGATAAGCCCAAAACTTACCAATAGAATGTTCCTACCATCTACAAATGAAATAACGATTCAGATAATAAAGTACAATATAGGAAAGCACATACCCCAAATCAATGAGACAAAGATACCATGAATTGTACCCCAAAGTCTTTTATTATGAGATTCAAACGTTCCCAGCAAAATAGTGGCTTCATACGAGTGTTTACAAAATTACATCACACCAAAGGTCATCATGATCCAAATAGAAGCAAAATGCCTTCTATTTATAGAGAAATTTCTCCAAGTGGAAAATAACAGCTAGTTGGTTTGATCCCTGTCAAAATAATTTCAACCATCAATAAATACTTGATTAACTTTTAATCTCTGCCATCGAAAGTACTTATTTTTGAAGAATTTTCGAATTTATCATAAAATCCATTTTTTATTAGTTCAAAAATAATTATTTTGAACTAATTTCCTCAAAAATTTGACTTTGACTTAACCACTAAAGTCCAAGCGTCCAAATTTTATTGAAATTTGTAATATTCCCTTGGTGGGGGACCTCCAAAAATTAACTTCTTTCAAATCGACGAATTTTTCCACTTTGAGAAATTAAATTTTCTAACATTTTAATTTTGACTCTAAATTAATTAATTTTTTGGTTTGAGATTTAATTTTATTTTTGCCAAAAGAATTAATTAATTGGATCATGAGGGCATTAATTATTTTTCCACCCTCTAATATTTTAGCCATGGTGTCCAAGTATGAGGGACCATGCACTAAAATATTTTTTACATAAAATTTTACAAATTCAACCCTCAAAAGAAGAATACTCGTTCGTTATAAACTCTCATAACATTTACCCATTTCTGCGACACAATATGATCTAGTAAACCAAGTGATTTGTAATTAAATAATTTAGCCAATTAGCTTAAATTATTTTCAAATCACTTTTACAATAAACTCGACTAAAGCACTAGGACTCACCTAAGAATTCAACAATAAATTCCACCCGAACTTTGGGGTGAAGCTGGAGGGAAAAACTTTGTCGATCATCTGTGTTTAGAAACACAAATAATCAGTGAGAAGAAAAATCCCTTAGGATGAAATTTGTCGCCAAAATCATAAGCTTACCTAGGTTGTTACATAATTAGCAGTCGTACTAACATCACTTATATTACAAATTTGCAGAATGGGTTTACAATGACATAATAAGTTGTTGGTTGATAATTCTAATCTTTGAAAAAAAATTGGCACAACTGCTTCCTTGGACTGTGACAAGGGTGCTACAAGGCCAACAATGGTGAATTTCAATAGTTAACTAGATGGGGAGGATGATCAACAGATGGCAGTAGCAAAGCATGTTCAAGACCAGCAATTCAAAGACAAGCAAACTTATGCTCTGGCCTCCCATCACAAGATGTTTGACTCAATTTGCAAAATATTCCAATTCCACAACTAGAGGAGGAACCAATACCTACGCCATTAAAAGCGACAAAAGGCACTAATCACCAATATTAAATACAATTATATATGACATAACTTTGTCTTGTCTATTCATTTTTAACCTAGAAGCTACCAACAATTAGTGGATGTTATGTTACAGCAAAATATAGCACCTCCAAATTGTAAAGCCCTAAGCACAAGATGTTAACTTTGTGTAACTTAGGAAAACTACCCATTGTCACCGCAATAGCTCTTCCTCTCCCTTTTGGTTGTCTCTTCTGCAACTCAGGGGCTGCTTTGGTGTTATTAACAAGGCTATAGAGTAGGGGCTCAAGGTGAGAGTGAAGAGTAAGCCTTAACAAAATGTATGGTTGTAATAATGTATCTGGAAGTGAAAAGGGGAGAGTTAGTCAGAAAATAAAGGAAATAAAGGAAGGAGGAGGGGAATTAAGGGAATGAAATGATGAGGGACCATTACCTATAAATCTAAGGGCTAATGGAGTCATGAGACGTTACAAAATGAATGGACTGAATCACCACCTTCAACTACTTTGAAGGTAGGCCATAAGGTAGAAAGACTAATTTAACACCTTCCATCTACTTAGACGAAAGATCTAACTTGATACCTTCATAAATCAATTGTGTACCTAAAAGGTAAAATGAACTTTTTTTATATATCAAACCTTTTGATGCCTGCTAGATAATGTGATGTGGAAAATAATCTTGGAGAGCTCAATTTGACACACATCAAATGAACATAAATGTGTTGTTTATTAGCTGAATTGTTATTCAATCAGCGACTAAATAGTGAGAACCTCCTCACATTGGTTATTCCTAAATGAGTAGTGTTCTCATTTACTAAGCCTTTATGTTAGAATGAAAGCATGATATTCTTACAACTGATTTACAACAAATGAATATCATAGAAAATAACCATACTCCAAAACAGCAATAAGTCACTTTTTCATTAGTCTTCAAATATGATACACAAGAAAGCTCAACACCATCATCTATGAGCTCCAATCTTCAATCACTATTTTCACTCCATAATCTTCATATTGCAAATCAAGGGAAAGCTCTTTTATATAGAGTGAGTTGAGTCTCTCTTACAATAAAATACATTATTTTTCTAAAACTCCATGACAAGTCAAAGAAATAATAAACAAATCGAGTAGCTAGATCTTGTTCACCATGTCAAGTGGATAGTGTGAACACTACTCTCTCCAAACGAGGTGAATCTATCTAAATATATGTAGTGTGTTAGATATCCTCCAAAAGAGAGAGAGTGAATCATCAAAATAATCCTTTTAACATGTCAAAATGTGTAATATCCCAAACGGAAAAATTTTGCAAATTTTTCAACAAAATTCTTCACAAAGAAATTTCATTCATCCAACATAAGATTGTCATGTAAAATATAACAAATAAAGTGTTGCAACTCAATCATATGATGGACAGAAATAATATCAGTTTTATTATAATAGATAAGTTGGGGTTTACATGCTAATACAACCCATATAGCTGAGATGAAAAGAGTTGTCAAAGAATCTGCTCCAATGTTGCGTTGGCCCTCAAAAACTGAATGCCACTGCTAAGCTCTCCTGTGAATTTTGGATGAATTCACCAAGAGGAGAGTTGGGTACTTGCCCACTATGATTGAATCACCTGAGGGTTTCCGTCTTGGAGCTACTAAGTTAGAGAACTAAATTCTCCAACCCACACCAAAGACAAATGTTCAAATTCAAGATGTCTCCAAATGATCTCCTCCTCCTCTTTTATAGATCAGATGGATAATCTCCAAGCCTCTAGAAGCATTTTATTTTACCTTTTATTATTATCCTAGAATCTCTTCCAATGACTTTATCTTAAGTGACTTTTTGTTTTATTTTATTTCACTTAAGTCACTTTTGGCCTTTTTCCTCCAATTAATTATTTTTCCTTAATTAAATGACTAATTAAAGCCATTTTTAATCAAGGAAAACAGTAACTATCCCACCATACTCTCTCCAGCCACTAGAAGTCACTTCTTAGCATCCCATCCTATAAATCTTCTCATTCTGATTCCAATGAGTTATTACATTGAGGTATTCCATCAAATGTTTCTCCTGGAATGCCACCTCAAACTAAATTAATTATGTTAGGCTCAATAATAACCCCATTTTCCAAAAGTTGTCGGAATGCAACAAAATGAGAGGCAAGCTATGTGGATGATAGAATATGCCAAATGAGTACCATTGGATCCTGTAAAACTCCTCGAAACTCCCCTGAGACCCCTAATCACATAAATCTACTCTCATGACCAGGCTATCTCATGCCCTAGAAATCCACCCTAGTTGTACTATAGAGGAAAATAAAAATGGGACCATGATGAATCCTCCCGCCCCAAGATTGCTTGCCCTCAAGCAATCCTTATCTGTCCACTGCAAAGGCATTTGTAAACTGATGCCAGGATCCCAAATGAAGCATTGTACCATGCCATGCCTCCAAGCCAAACAAACATGAATGGGTCCCACAATACCCAGATCCCAAATAAATAGCTAACTCAATCCGCCATCCATGGATCCACCTGGATCCTAAAACCACCCTAACGAATTATCCTCGTCCATCCCCCATGGTTCAAGTTGTGCTCTGTCTCTTACCATCGATGTTGCTCCACCAGTAGAATACCAACTCATCACCTCTCTCCAATCCAACCTCCGGCATAAGCCGAGGTCAACCCCACTCTGTTAATGTGGGCTAGTGCTACTGGAATACTGACGAACTATTGGTCCATATCCCATTGTCCACTGAAACATGCAATAACCCTCTCATCTAAGGGATCCTGTTGTATTTTTTCCCTGACTAGGAATGATACTCCATCAATAGGATACCAACTCATGATCTCCCACCAATCTAAGGCATGGACATTGGTGTAAGGAACAAGTCTGATATGTTGATGTTGGTCCACGCTCAAGTCATGCTGCTTCGTTTGGTCAATCGATAATATCCATCGATAAAATCTTGCCTATCTCCCTACAATGAGTACAAGTGGCCAAACTATGTTGCATGCCCTGTCTATTTACTCCTAGAGAGGGTTGCTCCCTGAAAGTACTGCAACTCTGCTAACTCCCTGTGCATCTATTTGCACCTCATTAGTGGGTAGGCCCAAAGATAGATGCACCACCATCTCCAAAAGATCCTCCCTCATCTAACCGAAAACTCCATGCTCCTCCAGTTTACCAACCTCTTGCAAAGCTACTTGTCAAACTCCAACGCCTCATGATGACAAGTGTTTGCAAGTACTACAACCTTGCTGGTTGTTTGTGCATTTGTCTACTCCTGATAATGTCTAGTCCAAAAGATGGTTGCTCATCCTCCTCTATCATGGGCTCAATATGAACCTCCAACTGGCTCTCTACAAAAGGCTCATCATGCACACTGTGCATATCATCATCCTCAGTTAACTCATGCTCCGACATATGTTGCTCATGTTGAATCGTCACTAGTGACTCATCACCCTGAATGTCTCCCATAGGGTCCACTAACTACGCACTATACACACCAAAATATAAATCTAGCCTACTGTCAACAACTCCACATGATTGTTCATGCTCCTTAGAGTCATCCTCGTATGAACCCATGGACTCATCCAAAGAAAAATCCTCATCCTGAAAGTCAAAAAGAATCTCATCCTGCTCTACCTTTGTCATCTCCTCGGTGTCACTCAAGCATGAGTGGTCAGGTCCCCAAGGTTCCTTGTAAATGAGGCAAAGACCCTTCCTCCTCAACTCATTCTTGTTGCATGGTTGGTCACCAGCAATCCTCCGCACAAATTCTTCTTCTTATAGAGACTTCAATTGACGAATACCAAGACCCTTGACCTATTTTCCACTCCAAGACCAAGACACAAATCATCCTTAATGAGATTCTCCCTGTAATGATCAATTCTTCTTCGCTCTAGAAGGAGACTTCTTGACACTTCAACTTTGTCTTTCACCCGAAATCCTCTCTCACTGTGACTGTAATACCTCGGCCTTCTTTCTCCAATACACAGGTCCGCAATCTCGCACGTGTGGAGGTAAGTTGGCCCAAAAACAGTCCCAAAATAACACTAGAGACCTTGCTGCTCCTTTCCTTCTTCCTTGTTGGTTATTAGGCTCACTTGATGACCTTCGCACTTCTTCCTTGTTGGTTATTAGGCTCACTTGATGACCTTCGCACTTCTTCCTAGCTTCAAATCTTGGCCAAATTACTTCTCTGAAATGGAATTTGAACTGCCCTATTTATAGTTGTTTGCCCATGTATATAAGCCGACATGAGATGATTGTGAGCCAACATGTCTATTTGAGAGATTATATTATTATTTTGAGGCCGACTAGAACGAGGTGACTTTGCCTTGGTCTTGGAGAGCCTTCTTATACTTTTTATGGCTCATACAAAAATGTAACGTGCCCAAAAAGGGTCCTTCATACATGACATAGACTCAAATTGACTTTTATGACTAGATGACAAATCCTATAGGCTCACAATAGGAGCCATCACTAAAATTAAATTCCTTGCTCATGAAACCAATGAGACAAGCATTACACTAATAATTTTATTTTTCTTCTTTACATCAATTACATAAAATCACAATTATGCATGCCATTATGAAGACCGAACCTAGTTACACTTTTGAACACTCTACACTACACTATCATAGTCACAATTAGCGGTTCATAGGCCATTCCAATCCGCTGCTTCAATCCGCATTTTTGATGTGGTCTTGTGCCAATAACTCCACGTGATATGAGCTTGATTCGATTTGTCGACGTCTTGGTGAATCGAGCTATCACCCAATTCTTGCCTAAATTCGACTAACAAACTTCTCGACTGCTATCAATGGTGGAGTCAACCACGGGCAGCGCAGGACTTCCTCAAAAGTTAAAAATCGGCCATGGATTATACATGGCCTCCTTCAAATAATTGGACAACAATGAATTTTCGGCTTGGGACAAAGATTAAACCATGGCCATTTTAAGAATTCGTCCTATGGGACCTATTATATACAAATTTGTCGCACAACTATTATTCATTAGCCAATTTGCTCATCGGCCGACAAATTAAATAAAAACTTGTTGAGCAATTAATATTAAGGAGACAAATTAGCGTTCAGAAATGTATCCCTTTCGACCAAGTTTTGTCTTCAAGAAAACCCTCATTCCTGCTCTCGCAATCAATTTGGTCCGGAAATTTAGAAAGCAAACCCTCAAGCTAGCAGGAAAACCAGCTCTGATACCACTATAATATCCCAGACGAAGAATTTTGCAACTTTTTCAACAAAATTCTTCGCAAACAAATTTCATTCAATCAACAGATTATTTTCATGTAAAATATAACAAAAAAAGTGTTGCAACTCAATAATATGATCGACAAAAATAATCTCCACTTTATTATAATAGATAAACTGGGGTGAATGAACATGGAGGAATGCGGAGCTCTAATGACGACATCCATGGCGATTCTGTGGCTTAATTTCCCAGGGCCTGATGGTTTGGGTAAACCCTAGCGGCTCACCTAACCCCTAACCTGCCTACCCATTACAACCTCCTACGGTTTTCAACCTCTCACCCCACAGTTACTTGGTTCCCTCTGTCCTCACGACCACCCTGTTTCTTCTCAACAACAGTTACTTCCACCGACCGTTTACTGTCGGTTACTATGGAGTTGGACAAGGTAGACTATGAGGAGGACCCTCATCCCCAGGAGGTCATTTGGTCACACCATCACTCTGTGTCGGGTTCTAGTCCTTTCACTGCAACCCTGCGACCTTTGTCAGCTGCACACTCCGTCCAAGTTCACCCAAGTTCATCTGCGCCACGTCCCTCGCCTTCAGTTAACATTGACGATGGCCTTGATCTGGACTGTCCCCAGCTACCCTAAACCTACTTGGAACCTGCCTCCAGCCCTCGCCAACTTTCAATGCACTGTTACCCCAGCTTCCCCACATATCCGCTCTGCATTGCACCCCATCCTCCTCTTGCATCCCCCCGTCCAAGTCTTCCTCCCTCAATAACCCTGCTCTCTCCAGTGCTACCCTAAACCCTAGTGGCCCAAACCCTAACACACTCATCCGCTCTGGTTGCTTCAGTTCCCCGATTCCTAACCCTAAATCCACCCCATCCACCCCTCAGATCGTAAACCAGGGTTGTCGTGGACTTCCCAGGGATTATCTAACTGCACGTCGCACTGATAAGCTCAAGAAGGGCAGGTGCCTCAAATCAGTGGATAAGGACATTAACCTAGCCTGGGCGAAGACATCTCGATGGGTGAAGTTGAGAGACAGCAAAGAAGGTCCTGGTTGGTCGTGTGCGTGGCAGGAATTACTCAGTTGAGCGGCTTCATCTATGGCCCACCGAGATTTGGTGTTCCTTACTTAAAGAACTACCCATCATTCAGGTGCTGGCTAGAGGATGGTTTGCCCTGTGCTTCCACAGGGAGGAGTATACAGACTGGATATTATCCTATTTCTGGCACATAGAATTCGCACCGGTTCTACTAAAGAGATGGGATCCACTCTTCGACCCTGAGAGGGAACAACTAGGTGTCCGACCGATGCAATTCTGGACCCCTGTGGTATTCAAGCGCATTGGAGACGCACTGGGAACATATTTGGAACACGATCAATCCTTTCAGAAGACAAGAATCATGACAATCGCTCGTATCTTGGTACATTTGGACATGAGGGAGGGGCTGGGGGAAAAGATAACACTTCATTGGCGACATTTCTCGCGTCGCCAAAACCTCGACTATGAAGGTGTTCCATTTAGATGCAGATGATGTCATAAGGTCAGCCACCTCTATAAGGACTGTCCATTGCTCTCTCCTACTCTGGCAGCTACAAGGGGAACGAAACATTGCCAGTCGGAAGACCCGATTGTGGACAAGCAGCCCACAGGTCAAGATCATTCAAAGGTTGCAGATGGAGTCACTGCTCCGCCATCCAATGCTCCACAGATACCACCTATATCCCTTCCACTAACTCAATCCCAATCTGTTGCGAAGGCTGCTCCTACATTGGGTACAGCTTCAAATCCCTTTCCCTCTGCTCTGTTTTTTAATAATTTTAATGTCTCTCTGGCTCAATCTGCATTTATCACTAGTATGGTTACTTCCCCCATCAATTGTGCTCTTGAACCCCCCCTATTTTCTCCACCACCCCGCCGACTGTCCATGGGCAAGATCATCATCACCCCCCTCACTCCCCTTCTTCCTCGGGCTCACACTCCTACAACCTCTGTTCTCGTCAACTGACAAACCCTAACCTGCTGGGACTGGGCATCCCACCCCCCTTCATTGAGCACAAACCCTCCCGGGGCAAACATTCAAAGATGTCCAAAGCCATCAAAATTACGGGGGTAGATGTGGCCCAAGGGCGCCAGAACACCATTAAAAGGGCACTTAGAGCACCCAACACCCTTGACTCTGTTCCCTGATGAAGTGGCTATCATTCAACTGTAGGGGCTTGGCCAGCCCGTCAAAAAAATTGGCCCTCAAGCAACTTTTGAATAGTGTACCCTGTGACATGATTCTCCTTCAAGAAACCCTAGGTCCATTCGAGCAAATTGTTAGGACCCTTCAAGCCATCCTGCCCGGCGGGCACCTCCAAGCTCTGGATGCGACAAGGCGATTTGGGGGACTTGCTATTGGGATTAAGCCTCTATCCATCAAGGTGATTTCATCATGGGGAGGTCAGGGGTTCTGGGGTATGGACATATTCTTGGCTGAATTGGGCAAACAACTTCGTATTATAAATATCTACACCCCTAATCAAAACAGACTAGCCTTTTGGCAACATTTTCTAGAAAATCCTATGATCAGTCATACAGCTATCCTAGGGGGTGACGTGAATTTCTCCATCGGACATGAGGAATCCTGCGAACACCATTCGCAACTGGATCCCCTCTCAGATCAGCTGAGCACCCTCTTGGAACAATATGACCTCATCGATGTCCCTATGAACAAGAAGATGCCAACATGGCATAATAGATGGATTAGAGAAGCAACACTAGGGAAAAGACTAGACAGATGCCTCATTCATGAACACCTCCTTCATTCCCTCACCATCTATAGACAATGGGTGGGTTATGGGGAAGTATCAGATCATTCCCCCATATATCTAGAACTGGCGGGCTCATTCAAAAAACCAAGGGCGCCTTACAAATTTAACTCTACCTGGCTAAAGGACCCTGACTATATCCGGATGGTCTCAGACTTCTGGCAAGCTCAACCCCCACTTATTGAGCAGAGGATGGCTAAAGGATACTGTAATAACCTGAATCAACTTAAGAGATTATCCATTGGGTGGGCAAAAAGGAAAAAAGCTAGGGATGAGCACACTCTCGCTGACATTGAATCTCAGTTGGCTTCCTTAACGGATGAATGTGGAAAAGGTTTCTTATCCATAGAAGCAAAGCTACATCTGGTAGAATTGGAAGCGCAAAAAACAAAGATATTGCTTGACCAGGAAGAAACTTGGAAACTCAGAAGCAGGGCAATCTGAGTACAAGCGGGGGATGATAATACAAAATTCTTTCATAAATATGCAAATGGAAGGAAAGCTAGCAATACCATCTAGCAGATGCCCTCGGATCAGGATCAAATTGCTAATACACACCCACAGCTTGCTCCATTGGGTATCACACATTTCAAGCAGTGATTCAAAGCCCTCCTGGCACATCACTTGCTGAAATCATTGGCATTGTTGCTCATTTCCCTAGATTTGTGGAACCTGACGGGATGGAGGACCTCATCAAACCAGTTTCCATGGGGAACTAGAGAGCACTCTCAAGTGGTTCAAGAAGGACAAAAGTCCAAGACCAGATGGCTGGTCTGTGGAATTCTTCCTTGCTTTTTTCGACATCATTGGACATGACCTACTCGGGGTGGGTTAAGAAAGTCGAATCCTTGGTCGTATTTTTGATCATATCAACTCCACCTATATTGCCCTCATACCCAAGTCGGACTCCCCGCTCTCCTTCAATGACTTCTAGCCTATATCCCTCTGCAACTGCCTCTATAAAATTATTGTGAAGATTATTGCAAATCGCATCAAGCCAATCCTATCTGAACACATCTCACAAGAGTAGTTTTCCTTTCTACAAAACAAACAAATCCATGAGGCCATAAGCTCAGCACAAGAGGCCCTCCACTCCATCAAGCTGAAGAATCTAAGCTTAAAATTGATCTCTGAAAGGCTTTTGATAAGGTCAACTGGTTATATTTAAGGATGATACTCATCCATCTAGGGTTCCCACTGGTATTTATCAGATGGATTATGGGGTGCATTACATCAGTATCCTTTGCAATCTTAATCAATGAATCTGCTTCCCAAACCTTTCGGGCAGAGCGGGGAATCAGACAGGGATGCCCTTTATCCCCTTTACTTATCCTTCTAGTTATGGAAGGACTGAGTAGATTGATTGCGACGGAGAAGAGAGTAGGGAGGTTCAGGGGCCTCAAGATCACGGAACAATGTCTAATATCACATCTGCTCTTTGTTGATGACATCCTCATATTCCTAGATGGGGGAATACAGGACATCATTTCACTCTTTGAAGTACTGAAGCTATTCAATGTTGCTATAGGGATGGAAATAAATGGGGACAAATCTACTATATCATTCTCTAACTTCACTCCACAAGAAACCCAACTAGCACTACAAAACTTCCCCTATCAAATATTGGCACTGAAGGATGGATTGAAGTACTTGGGCCTCAGGATTAAAGCAAATGGATATAAAATTGCAGACTGGACTTGGTTGATTGCAAAGGTGGAAAAAAGATTAAACATTTGGAGCCATTGACTACTCTCCAGAGTAGGTAGACTGGTGCTCATTAAGGCAGTGCTGGAAGCAATGTCGGTTTTTCGGATGTCTCTAGCCTAGATCCCCCAAGGTATACTACATAGGGTTCAGCGAGTCTGTTGTCACTTTCTATGGAAGGGTCACAAGGAAGGAAAACCCTATGCATGGGTCAAATGGAGCAGGATTACAACTCGTAAAAAATGGGGAGGTTGGGGCTTTAAACATCTCCCTGCTTTTGCTCAGGCACTGGCAGCAAAACTTGGTTGGCTACTCCTAAAGCACAAGAGCCTTTGGTCAGAAGTGGTCACCTACAAATACATATGGTCGAGCTCTGCCCTGGATTAGCTAAGACTACCCACATGGAACAGGAAAGGTTTATCAGTGATCTAGAGGGTTGTAATATCATAAGGAGGGGCCTCATATGGAGGATTGGAAATGGTGGGTTTGTCCGTATTGGGATCGATCCATGGATTGGCAGTGGGAACTCCTACCAGCTTCCATCGGATCTGATTACTCTGCTCAACCACAATGGATTGCACTAGATTGCACTTCTCGGGGATCCTCACAACACAACCATTTATCAGCAAGCATGGAAAACAGGGGAGGCATGGGACATTCCAGACCAATGGCAAAGGCAATGGAGGAAATACTTGTAGGCATTAATTGAGTCCCATGTGTGACTAAGCGACGATGAGGATGACCTGATCTGGGGTTTTGCAAAGAAAGGGAACTACAGCCCTAAGGATGGTTATGATATCATACATGCTGACCACAAGCCGGATAGCCTGGAGCGTTGGTGGAGTAATATATGGAAGTTAAAAGCCCCACCGCGGACTCAATTACTGATGTGGAACATCATCATGGACAAAACACCATCTGGATCCAATCTCAAGAAACGGGCATATCAAGGACCGACTTCATGTGTTTTAGGCCGTGCAGAGGAGGAATCGAACCAACACCTATTCCTCTCATGCACCATAACACAACAGATCTGGGCACAAGTCCTTCATACACTAAAAATCCCATTTATATGGAGCGGTGATGATATCCCTACTGCCTGGAATAGGTGGTGGGAATCAGCATCCAACCCAAGAGCTCAGAACCTACCGTTATTGGTTTGTTGGTACATATGGATGTGGCGGAACAACATTATTTTTAGGAGTGAAAATATAGTCTGGCCTCAGATCATACCTAAAATCTGTACGAGTTACTTGGAAATTCTGGTTGAGGAACAAGTAATCAGGACCCAGAACATCACTCTGAAAGTCATAAACACAGAACACCCCTGGGCCTATTTCGACGAAGCAACACAAGAACAGGGTTGTGGTGGAGGCATAATCCTTCATCTGACTGAAACACATTCTTTCCCATCTACATGGGATTGGGAGAGGGCACAAATAATTTTGTGGAGCTGCTCACACTCCGACACCTCTTATATTTTGCTTTACACAAACATTGCAGATAGTTACAAATATATGGAGATTCCAAGCTAGTTCTAAACTAGTTCAACTACTTAACAATATGCCATGCATATACACTCAGAACTATTTTGGATGATATATTATTTCTCAAAACTCAATTTGGTCATGCCTCATGCACTCATAACTACAAGGAGCGTAATGAAGATGCGGACAAGCTATCGAAAGAAGTAATGCATCGTCCTCGAGGAGAATGGCTGATTACGGAGCACTCACCAGAGCGGATCTATCGCTTCTTCCACTGACCATATATGGAACAGGAACTACAGAGGGCAGACAGGCCCTAACTTATCAGTTTTTTGTTTATATCTTTTGTCATACAGAGCAGCGATCACCAAGGGTGAAATTTTGAAATATGTAATTAATTTGTATATGATCACTAGCTATCAATATACCCATCACAGGGTCATTTTGTAGTACTTCACAGTTTACAAACACTTCATAGTTGACCACAGGTCACGGTACTTGCATATGCCTATGGCATTTACAACATGTAATTTTCACAAATTAATGAAAATTATGATATTTTCTCCCCGAGAAAAAAATAGATAAACTGGGATTTACATGCCGATACAACCCATATAGCTGAGATGAAAAGTGTTGGCCTCAAGAATCTGCTCCAATGTTGCACTGGCCCTCAAAAATTGAACTGAAATGCAGCTCCTAAGCTCTCTTATGAATCTAGATGAATTCACCAAGTGGAGAATTGGGTACTTGCCCAATCTCACTGAATCACCCGAGGGTTTCTGTCTTGGGGCTACTATGGTAGAGAACTAAATTCTCCAACCCACAACAAAGTCAAATGCTCAAATCCAAGATGTCTCCAAATGATCTCCTCCTCTTCTTGTATAGATCTGATGGATAGATCTCCAAGCCTCTAGAAGCATCTTATTTTATTATTATTCTAGAAGCTCCTCCATTGACTTTGTCTTATGTGACTTTTAATTTTATTTTATCTCACTTATGTCACTTTTGGCTTTTTTCCTCCAATTAATTATTTTTCATTAATTAAATGACTAATTAAAGCCATTTTTAATCAGGGAAAATGGTAATATCCCACCATACTCTCTCTGGCCACTGGAAGTCACTTCTCATCATCCCATCCTGTAGATCTTCTCATTCTGGTTTCAACAAGCTATTACATTGAGGTATTCCATCAAATATTTCTCCTGGAATCCCACCTCAAGCAAAATTAATTAAGTCAGGCTCCTCCATTGACTTTGTCTTAAGTGACTTTTAATTTTATTTTATCTCACTTAAGTCACTTTTGGCTTTTTTCCTCCAATTAATTATTTTTCCTTAATTAAATGACTAATTAAAGCTATTTTTAATCAGGGAAAATGGTAAATCTCCCACCATACTCTCTCTAGCCACTGGGAGTCACTTCTCAGCATCCACCCTGTAGATCTTCTCATTCTGGTTTCAACAAGCTATTACACTAAGGTATTCCATCAAATATTTCTCCCGGAATGCCACCTCAAGCGAAATTAATTAAGTCATGCTCAATAATAACCTCGTTTTCGGAAAGTTGTTAGAATGCAATAGAACGAGAGGCAAGTTGCGCAGATGATAGAATATGCTAAGAGAATGCCATCGAATCCCCATAAAAACTCCTCAAAACTCCCTCGGGATCCCTGATGACATAAACCTTCTCTCATGACTAGGCCATCCCTTGCCCTAGAAATCCACCCTAGTTGTACTATAGAGGAAAATAAAAATGGGGACATCACAAAATGCTATATGGGTCCACATATAATGCTCCTTCCAAGGTGTTAACTCGACTACACATAAAATAATCCTTGGCATGGGAGGATGTGCTCCAAGGTCCTCTTAGGAGAACTACTTCATATCATACTCCAAAACAAGAGAACAAATGAATATCATAGAAAATAACCATACTCTAAAACAATAGCAAGTCACTTCATTAGTCTTCAAATTTGATACAAGAGGAATCCCCACACTATCATCTCCGAACTCCAATCTCAAATCACTATTTTCATTCCACAATCTTCAAATCACCGATAACAAATGAAATGGAGGGAAAGCTCCTTTATATAGAGTGAGCTAAGTCTCTCTTACAATAAAATACATTATTTTATTAACTAACTCCATGACAAGTCAAAGAAATAATAAACAAATGTAGTTAGATCTTGTTCACCATGTCAAGTGGATAGTGTGGGCACTACTCTCTCCATGAGAGGTAATTCCATCTAAAAATAGAAACTAGTGTGCTAGATATCCTCCAAAAGAGAGAGCAAATCATCAAAATAAAACTTTTACAGTGTCAAAATGTTATATGGGTCCACATACAATGCTCCTTTCAAGGCGCTAACTCAACAATACACAAAATAATCCCCGGCATGGGAGGATGTGCTCCAAGGTCCACCTAGGATAACTCACTAAGTGCACCCTCCAAGATGTATGAGTGAGAAAACAATTTAATAATCATCCTCAAATACCACTTCCAAAAATAGCAAGATGCTAGTACACATGCACTCTCCAAGAAGAAGCTCCAAGAATAGTAAGAAGACCAAGTAAATGCATGCAATGTGCCACATGTAGCCCTCCTCAAACTCTAGTGCATGCAAGGGGATTATTGCCATCTTCATATGCCAATGCCACACACCCCACCACAACAACCTCCTATAAAATATATATATGTGCCAGATGTGATGATGCTCTCCATTATGGTTGAAATAATGTCATGTGTAGCACTCTAGAGGATGATGCCTTGTAACTATTGAATTTTGTAGCTATGGTTAGTCTACATAATTTATACTTTAGCTCTTGAAATGTATAATGTATTTGTAAGACATGTTCTTCATGTCATTTTCATTAATTAGCCCTTGAAAGAATTATTATAAGACATGATCTTCATGTCAGATATAAAAGAGAAAATTTCGAAATTTGAATTTTGAATTTTTGGCTCCAAGCTAGTCGAGTCAACCCTCCCTTAAGTCAAGTTGGCCGCAGTAAAGAGACACACACATTCACTAAGGCATAACACTATATAAAGAGCATTCGACATCCTCCACAAGGCAACATTTGACTCACACAAGAAAAGACAGTCTTTGGGCATCCAAGTGAAGGAAAAGGAGGATGAAGGACAAGAAAGACGAATTCATCTCTAGCGTCTATCTCTCTCTTGAACTCGCACCTGTGAATTTCTGGGCAATTTCTAAACAACATATTCTGGGCAAGCCAAAATTCTGGGCCAGTTGAGTTTCAAGGCATACTCTAAGAGGCTGAAATTCAGCCTAGGCAAATCAAAGAGGGTTGAAGTTTTGAAGTGCAAAAGTTTGACTTGAGTTGACTAGAGGGTTGCTTGACCAGGTTTGACCATAGCTTGTTGATCAATTCAATCTCATAGTTGACTAGCAGCATCAGATGTATCTTTTGTTGAACTGAAGAATTTATCTAAGAAAAAGGCTGTTGAGTTTTCCTCCAAGTGGGTTTTCATAGGGTAAATCTTGTGTTCTCTTTGTGCATTGTGATCTCTATTATCCTTATGCTTTTATGGTTGAATTTCTGAAGTGTAATTGTTTAATGATAATCTGGAATTGTTAAAAGAAGATCTATATCATTAGAAGTAATTATCATTATTTCATAAAATTGTGTTTGTATCTATTGCACTTGAAAAATCAACATGGTATCAAAGCCTTGATGAAGAATAGAACATTGAGATCACTTTTGGAAAGTTTTTGTAAAGGGAAGAGCGTTGAATGAAAACCTACATCAACAATCTATGACTATGGGTTCCTCTATGAAGTATAAGAAAAAATTGGAAGGAGCTACAAATTTCAGGGCTTGGAAGACTAGGATTGACCTTATTCTTGCAAAAAAGAATGATCTCCTAGGTATCTTGAAAGGTAAGGTTACTGAACCATTAGATAATGAAGGAAAATTAAAATACGAGAAGGATGACATTATAGCTAGAAGCATAATTGTAGATGCTATTAAAAGATCACTTGATCCCTTATGTCACAAATCTTGATTCTTCAAAGAAGATGTATGATGCCCTAATTGGACTATACACTATCAACAACATTGGTCAAGCAAAAAGTTCGAAAAAACAACTTTGTGATGTAAAGATGACAAGTAGTGATACTATAGCCTCATATTTCATGAGGGATTTCTCAAGTAAGAGATCAGCTTCAAGCAATTGATGAAGTCATTTCTGAAAACGAACTAGTGACTATAGCACTTAACGGTCTACCGGAATAATGGTTGAGTGTTTGAGAGAAAACATTGTTTCCTCCCCTACATGTGTTCAAATCCCACTATGTAGCATGAGTGCTCTTCAAAAGCAACTTCTTGTTGAACTGTTGACCTGGCCTTCAACCCTGAAGAATCCAGTTTACAAAGTAACATCCTGAGAATGAGGGGAAGTGCCCAGTGTGTTTCACCAAGAAATGCATTCCATGGAGAAAAATAAAAAGAAATATAAAAATAATATAACTTTTAAGGTCGTGGCCAAGCCAAACACCAAATTGGTGTGTGGTGTATATATATTTGAAACTAAGTCCAAAGCAGCAGGATTCAAATGTGTGATTGAGCTAAAATACTTACTGTAAACAGAGATCCTCAAAGAATTTCATGCTAATATTAATGAATGGGAGAAGTAGATTTCTACTTGAGCTATTGTGAAAACGCTTTACACACAACAGCATGCAAGAATTATTTTTTCTTCTAAGTAGGCATTCAAATTTATTTTGTTGGAGGTGTAGACATATCGGTATTCTTAAATCAAATACACCTAAAGATCTCATTGATGCTCCAAACACATCTCAATAATGGTTTTATATAAGGTCTGTATCACTTCAATAGATTTTTTAACAAAGAAGAAAATGACAAAACCCCATTTTAGTAAAATAACTCAACTTTACCAAATAAAAATTTAATAACGCTTGTATTTCGAAAACATAGACACACATATAACGAATCAAAACATGCGGTTGTATGACAATGTTGTCTAAGTGCCAGGAAATTGGAATAGAAGCATGCAAGCAAGGTAAGAATAAAGCAAATGAAATAAGACCTGCATTAAATGAAGTGATTCAAACTTCACCGAGGGTTACTTCAGAATATCAAGGTCAATATGCCCTTTCATTTCCTTTTCCAATCTTCACACCTCATATAACACTCATCAAGTTTATAGCTTACTGAACTAAAAATACATCTTATTTATATACAATATATAGTTACATTACATGAGAACGTTACTCCCAGCCCTGCTAAGTGCTAACTAAAGACCAAGGAAGAAAAGGTCATTGAGTTAAGGGACCACTTTAAATTTTCCGATGTCCATTTTAATGAAAGAATATTATCAAAGAAGACACTTCAGCCATACTCATAATTTATATAAAACAGACATAAAATTAATCACAATATCTGAGCATCCCACAGTAGTTTGAAGTAAAGACAATCATGACTGAAGTGACAAAAATGGGGAATTGAGATGAGGGTAAACCTAGGTTTTTGCTTCAAAGCTAATATGATGAATCTAAGAAAAGTTCAATGGGTTACTTGGAACAACATATATGAAGAGATATAAAAGCTTGAACCCTAAGATAGCTTGGGATCTTTGGCCCCTACCATGCTTATTCACACTGAATTGTCCTTTGCCACGAGCTCAGGAAGGGATATGAAAAAATTGACGCTTAGTCTAAATGTTCAACTTTTTGGCCTTTTTCCAGGCTGATTTTCCTGTCAATTTTGCCCAAAATCCAACCATAAATTCTTGGAATTGTACTTTTAACTTTTAAGTTGCTGAATCTGTAAAATCCAAGTGCCCCAAGGATTTTCAGGGTGCTGAATCCATTTCTGCATTAAAAAATTCAATTTAAACAACATAAAATTGTGGCCTCACCAAGAATTGTATCACTGGATTATTCGGACTGCTCAATGCATAAGTAGCTAAAACATAGTGGGAGTACAAAAGTCACTCCTATAAAGCGAAGATAAAAGCTAATCTATATGATATAGGTGAAACTATTGCAATGCCACAAAGAAATACTATGTGATGGAGCCAAGTACAATGAAAAGAGATCCAATGATCCAAGCACCCACCATTGCACCAAGAGCCTCAATGCTCAATTTACCAAGCACCTACCATCAAACAAATAGTCCATGAGGTGCAGAAGGAATGGTATAACAATATCTGTGCGGTAGTGTACGCATACTAGGTTGAAATTAACGTATTGGGAAGTCAACTGAATACATGAGGTTAAGCATTCACTGATAGTGAAGGTTGCGAAATTAAAGTATTAAGTCAACTGCAATACATGAGGTTAAGCATTCATTGAAAGTGAAGGTTGCATTTCGCTAAGTCTAGTGAAACTAGTGAGCTGGCTTGCCAATTTTCCTTTATTGGCTTCAATGCTCTTAATTGGCCTTGTTACCCACCATTTTGTGGGTAATATCCCTACGAGAATTTTTTTCTCCAAGATTGTCCTTTGCCGACAACTTGCAGCCACCAGCGAACTCATTGTGCCATTTTCTCTGCCACTTGGGCCAGCCATGTGGTCCCTCACCCATCTTCCATGATCGTATGTTTGAAGGTGGGCCTCCTAAATCTAAAGGTATGCCTCGTCATTTGAAAATTGAGTATTGTAGTTTGCTTATCATGGACACTTTTAGGCATGGATTAATGGGGGGTTTCGACAGAAAGATATCTCTATGCTTTTGTTCCTTAGACCCCTTTTAGGAATTGACTTTGGATTCTAGTCCCGTGGGATCTCTTTTATTAACAATTTGGTTCCAGGGATGGTATTTCACGGGAAACCCCAATTTTGGTTGTGTGGTCCCACTCCCTTATCCGCTTATATTATCCTCTTTCCATTCATTATTACCCCATTCATCGTTTCTCCTACCTAGGTCCACATTCCTTCATTGGGTCCACATTAGGTTAGCTCGCCCCTTCCCCTTGCGAATGAAGCCTGAAGGTTAATGCCACTGAAAAGAAAGATAAAAGCATATATGGCTACATTCAACAAGAAAATGTTCCAGAAATGCAAAAGATGGTCGGGACAAATACATTTAACACGTTGGCAAAAGCCAACACATGAGCTCTACGCCATCATCATGGCCATTACCCTAGTTCATAAAGGTTCTATGAGCCTTCTTTATCATATATGAACCCATGATCATCCCAACCCCTCACGGTCGATGAACCGCCCCACCTTAAAAGGGGGAACTCACTGTTATATCTTATACATCGTGCTCTAACCCCTTGAGCCCCAAGAAGTTAATCAAAGAAAATCATAAAAAAGCAAAACGCATAAAGGGAAGGGTGGAAAAATCAAGGTCAAGGCACCTCATGTACCATGATTGCTCCCTCCTACACATTATAAACCCAAATGTGAGCTTCCCTCTTATTAGCTACCCTTGTGTCCCAACATGTGACCCAGGTTGCCCTTTCTCGTTCTCTGCTTCATTCACCTATCTATCACATGCCACCACCTTTTGAAGGATGTACCTTGACTATATTATCCCCTTTAGAAGTAGAAACCACCTAATAGGATTATTGGTTAACCCCATTTGGAGTTTAGGAGACACTGGCGAATCCCAAAGCCCATTATGGAAGGGCAGCTCATTTACTCGATTTCTCTAATGACTTGTTGTACTGGAAGTCTAGGGGACGTATTGGATCTTATGCAGGATTGCAGATAGTTCCATCTTGGGTTTGGTCTCCCTATACAGGGTCCTAATCCTTCAGAGAGCTACAATGGCACATGTAGGGTGAGCATTGAGAGCCATGGGCCTCCACAGCATCAGATTGCATTCCATAGATCCCAACAGCCATTTAGAGATTGCTCGTGGTTCACTTATTGGACGAGGACAATGCATCAAATCCATCATGACCAGCCAGCCCTAGATCTACACTATACACTTGGCAGATGATCCAGGACTTACACGATCATGCGACATCACCTACACCATCATCCTAGCCCTTGCAGGTGATTTACAGGTATCTCTGATTTGTTTGGAGACCCATGAGAACACTTGTGTGCCGCCACATGTCATTTTGAACACCACGGGTTATTAAAAGGGGCCAACCCCTTGTCCACTGCTTTTGAGGGTCCTACTCTTCATTATGGCACCCATGGACTTCATTAGGCCTCTCAAAAGGCCCTACAACATGCATAGATTATTATTTGACTTCTTTAGAGGATTATTCTTTCATTTATGAACTAGATTGGTGGGCTTGTCACCAAAAATTGAATTATTAGAACATTATTTTATTTTTGGGGCTTATGTAGGCCAAGGAGGCTAATTCGAACTCCTAAGTTTTGTATAAATATAAGTGAGATGAGTTCATTTTTCATCACCATTTGGATTGGATCACTTCTCTCTTGACAATTTCGCACTTTTTTCTAGAGGATGAATTGGAGCTTTATGGATGAATTTTGATGTGTGGATATTGGTCTATCTTATCTTGGAGCTTCTCTTTTGTCAAGTGTAGATGGTTGGATATACTTTGTTACATGTAAGTACATGCTTTTAATGTTATTCTTGTTTACTATTGTCATATACATTGGACTGGGATTTTCGTAGTTCTAGGGCTAATTGTTGCATGCATTTATTGCTTAAATTTGGGGAATTTGTCTCTATTATAGCATCTCACAATGTGTGGGCCATGTAACATGAGCAAAATCTCTTGGGGTAATTCAATCAAATAAATGACCCTGATAAGCCATTTCCTTTGCACATCGAAGTATAAAAGTTGCAAGGTTGCTTCTTCTTGACCTAGAAGGCCAGCGAAGTGATCTTGAGGCCTTGACTAGGAACCAAGAAATCCTACTCATATTCATTATAGACTCCATTCTCCCAAAGATTAAGGCATTGATCTACCAAGGGTGGTCACTAAAAATCATATTCTTTTACCTCCTAGGTCTAGCCAAGTTGGGGTGCCTGGGGCATCAATTTCCCGACAAGCTAGCCATCTAAAAAAATTGATCTCCTAGGGTCTCCTACACTGGCCTTTCCTCTAGCTCTCCTCCAAGTTTGAAGCCATTTCGAGAGTGGAGTTGGGAGAAAAGCCAACAATAAAATTTAAAACAAACTAAAAAATACATGGAATTTTAGTCTTCCTATCAACCACAGCCATACCAAAGCTAAATGTGCCACCTCCCATCCTATATATCTCCATTTCTTTGGAGATTTCTGCACGTTCTACTAGAGATGGCACCATCCTTTGAACACAGGTGAAGAATCCATCCATGACCTCAGCATCAAATAAGAACTCACGGGGGTAAGAAAATGCAGGGTTTAGGTAGATCCCTGCAGCATGAATGGAATGATGGAGTGTGTTGTTCCATCATTCATCAATCACTTCCCATAGGAGGAGTTGTTTCTGAAACCCCTCATCTCCTTTAGCATCATAGTAGGTCCAAATGGATTCTTTGGCCATATCCATGACCTCATACAAGTAGCTCATTAGGGACTTGTCACCATCAACTAATCAAAGGACCTTTACCAAAGGTTTAGTAATGTTGCACACCTCCTGCACTCCCGCCCGGAAGCTTTCCTAGTACGAAACTAATCTGCATATGGCCTCTCCCTCTGGTTTGCGGCTAAATGCCGAAGCACGCCACTCATCTGAAAGAAACATTCTCTTCACATCCCAAATAGAATTCAAGAGTGATTGAAGAGGTTTGAAACTGGCGGCAAACCATGTAATGGCGGGGCGCACCAACTCCTTATTGTTGGTGAATTTTCTTATCAAATGAAACACAGATACATGATTATATATAAATTTTGTAATGTTTTTTGATGAGCCAATAATATATTTGACAAAAGGAATTTTTCCTATGTCCTCCAACATCAAATCAAGGCAAAGTACAGCACAAGGTGTCTAAAATAAAGTAGGATGCCTCTCCATAAGCATCTTGCCAGCAGCAACATAATTTGCAGCATTGTCCGTTATGACTTGGACAACATGTTCTGCACCCACCTCCAAAATAAACACATCCAGCAAATCACATAATTATTTTGCATCTTTGATATGTGCAGATGCATCAACAGATTTCATAAACATTGTCCCCGTGGAACAGTTAACCAAGAAGTTTATAAGGCTTCTCCCCTTTTGATCAGTCCAACCATCTGACATCACAGTGCATCTTGTGTGTGCCCATGATACCTTAAACTCCCTCAATCTTTTGGTGCAATCAACCTTTTCATCTTGAAGAATGTGGCCTCTAAAGTCATCATAAGAATAAACTTTGTACCCTGGGCCAACAATTGCAATAGCATCAACAACAGGCTGGAAAAAATAACTATTCATTGCAATGTTGAAAGGAATATCACTCCAAAGAAGATACTTACCTAACAACTTGTCAGAGTCTTCTTTCTCCTTTTTTTAAGCAATGAAGAGATAGATGGTTGTAAACCAGTCGTGGTTCTAAGAACAAAATATGATGAGGTAGCTACAAGGTTGGTTGTAGATACTGATGCTGAAGTAGAACCAATGCCACTCTCATATTCACCTCCTAAATATTCCTTGCTAGTTGATTCCTCAGATTTGACATGGAAAGTTTGGCTTGCTTTATTTCTTCCAATGATCTAAGGGCTCTTCGGATGATTTACAGATTTGTAATGGTGCAAGGCCCTACCTCATGTCCAGGGATTTGTGCAAGGTGATACTTCAATCTATAAACCCCCCCCCTGTCATATGATGTCCACACAACTTGCAAGACAAATTTGCTCTGTCAAATCCTCCATCAGGTTCACCAAATTCCCACAAAGGGTCCAATTTTCATGGCGTGTTTGTAACTTGGTTGAACTCTTGAGTTTTAACGTAAGATGAAGTTTGAAGTTGAACCTAGGGCACAAGAAAAATTGCAAGTTAAACAAATTTAAAAAAAAAAATTACATACAACACATTGAATTTTTGACAAAAAAAACCTCAACTCAATGCAACAATAATAGAAAAAATACACATTCAAACCCAAACAAAAATGATGCAAAAAGATAGAGCACAAGAAGAAATTAAACTAATAAATCTAACAATCAAGATTTTGCACTTTTGACCAAAATGAACCCTCTCCATTCTATGCAACAACAAAAAAAAAAAAACACAATCAAATCCACTCAAAAATCATTGATAATCAATGGGTTATAGAAACCCAAGCAAAAACAAGAAAAAAACCAAAAAAAGGGCCAAATTTGGTGCCCATACCTAGAAACCATGCTTTGCCGAAGAAATTTGGTCCAAACTCAAATTTGTCTTGCTTGGGATGCTAAAATCTTTTGTTTTTCTCCTCCTCTGCCCTTGTAGTCACCTTCCTCTCCTCCTCGGCTCTCAAACAAGCCCGTTGTCTATGAAAAATGACAAATAAACACCCAAAATTCGCTTTAAAAACGCGTTGTTTCGGACCCCTATGATTTTTTAGCATCTTGCGATTTTTTGAAAATAAAAAAACCAAGAGCGTGAAAAAATCGCGATGTTCTCAACACTGATCTAGGGTAAGAATAGCATTGGTTGCTACATACTTTCCTCATACCCTAGACCGAGTCCACTTGGCCCCGTGTGGTCCCGCTCCTTTGAAAGATCATTCTTCAAGAACCATCTGGGATACCAATTACAATAAGGATTTTAGAGATTGAGAAGTTCCTTCATAAGTCATATCCCATAAACCTAACCCTTAAATCCTCCCTTCCTTTCCCTAGAAGACATTGTTTTCTACCTTCATTAGAAAGCAAGCAAGCCTTATCCTTCTAATTCTTCCACGAAAGGAATTATTAGGGTCACGCCACATCATTTCATTGACTTATCCTTCATCGGTGACTCCATAATATACCACGTCTCTTCCCATCGATGAAAGTCCATAAATAGAAGGGAGCTTTCGTTGAAGTGACAGTGGGTTAAGTCTCCATTTGTTGCCCTTGGCCTAGCATTTGCCCTTTATCTAAGTCACCTGACACGGGGATTCGGGACACGTAGGATTCAAGATTCGTGGTGTCAGATTCAGACACGCTGACCCCCCGGAACAGGACACGTTAGGACACGTTATATATTATTTTATTAAAATATATATATATTAAAAATTAGATATTATTCATATTTCTTACACACATTTTAATTAATGATACAAATTTATTGATTTCAAACATAGATCTTCATCTATAGCTATTAGCATGCAGAGTACATACAAAATTCAAATACATGTCAGTGGTATTGGTCACATAAATGATAAATCTATTAAAAAATTAAATCATGATTCATAATTCATAACTGAAAGACAACTTACAACTACAAGATAGTAAGATAAACACACTGACAATTGTAGTTTTCTCATTAAGTCATCAAATCAAAATGTGTTACATAGGTAGTGTTGGTGCAATGCCAATGGCAAAAAGAAATAGAAAATATAAAACAACTACAGGTATACAAGCCTCAAGGCATCAATCAGCTTCAGAATCAGCATCACTGTCCCCATCATCATGGTCCCCACTGCTCTCCTCTGCATCCTCCTCCTCCCCTGTATCCATAGTCGCCTCTACATCTGTTGGTATGCACATTGACCCCTCTAAGTCATCAAATCTAACAGGCTCTAGCACTGGATCATTGAGATCCAAGTTGGCCAATGCCAACTCAACAATGATGTCCAGACCCATATCATTAGGAACAGTGTTACTTGGGAGCGGGAGCGAAAGCAGGGAGCAGGGGCGAAAACAGGAGCGGGAGCGACATATTCAGAAGCTCTTGGTTTGGTGCTCTTGATTAAATACGACTTCCATACCCTAATACATGACAAAATTCAATGGAAACATTGCAATCCCCCAATCCTAGAATCCCGAAAAACTGATAAGTCTGCTGGATTTTGAATGAAATCTAAAATTCTACTTTCTCCATATGAAATCCAATGAGGCTGGAACTACTCTCAAACATCCTGAGTCATTTCATGGTAATGTTAAAAATTTAAGTAAAAGGATGAAATTGAAGATTAAGGAGAATGTCACTTTTACTTTAAGAATTTAACATTACCATGAATAGCATATCAATACTAGGGCCTAGACTTGATCATGAAGCTGCCAAAATGCTCTACTCCTTGCTGCAATAGCACAAATCACTTGCCAAATGAAAATATTAATGAGCAAACACGCCCTTTTCTTTCCCGCACTGAGCTTAGCGAGTCTTGGAAACCGAACACGTGTCCTAAAATCGTGACACGCCCCTGAAAATCACGACACACCCTCGGACACGACGTGTCCTGTGATTTGGACATGAATCCGGACCGAATCGTGTCGGATTCGCCGGATTCAGGATTCGCATGGGGGTTTAGGACGAATCCGGTGACTTAGTTCATAATTGTTATTTCAATTGTCAGTGATAATAACATTCTATTGGTACGGCTATCTTTACCTTAGGTGATCTAATTCACCCCATGATTTAACAATTATTTTCAAGATTAAATAGAGACACATTGGTACACTAGCCCTTAGACTCCAAGTTCATAAACTATGGGAAAGGATCATCCTTGTTTAAGCTTTGGGCCTTCATTCTGACGAATTATTTTGCAGGAGGGTTTTGGCCAGTAATTTTTCGAAATTATTCATCCATATTATCTACTCTAAAATCTCAAAATTTTATTTATTTTGCACTATAAAGATTTAATGGGCTAATGAGAGAAAATATTTAAATTTTGTAAATATTGTGAATATTTCTAGATACATCTAACCCTTGTCTATTTTTGAAGCTTTGTATAATTTTGGGGTTTGGGATTTTATTTTCGGTTTTTTTATATATTGGGGTTTTGGGAATTTGTATCTTCATTTGTACATGGGAATTCTCAAGCTCTCAAAAGAAATTCGAATTTCACTGAAGGAACTAGCCCAACGGTTAATGTTTCAAGGATTTTTACTTCCAAGAAGGGTCCTCTAGCCTATTTGTCAAATTCATTCCTAAGAGAAGGGTTGATCCTGTTGGAAAATCAAAGCAATTCTCCTTTCTTGACAATTACTTGTGAGTGTGTTGGCTTCTTTTACTTCTTTATTATCTTATCTTTCATCACGCAATTACCATATTATGTGTGTATGAAGATTACAAAACAAGAAACTCAAAATGTAGGCACTATGCTGGGGAAACCCCCCCCCCCCCCCCCTCGAGGGGAAAACCCAGTCAAGAAAATTCTCTTTTTCAATAGTATTCTTTGAGACTCTTCACCCTAGACAAAGACTAGACCTTCCTTCCACACCAAGTTAGCCTCCCAGATCTTCGACCTCCTTTCCAGCAACTTCGACTAAACAACAACTTCTAGCATCAACGAAACTTGGAAGACTTCGATCTCCCACACTAGGGCACAAAACAAAGAGAGAAGCACCAAAAGTTCGATTTTCTTCTTCTCCTTAGACTTCCCCAAACTCGCACTTCCTTTGGCTTCCCGACTTCAAACTTCGCACTTCCCAAGCTACTCTTGAGATATCAAACTAGCTTGAGATGTGATGCTCCAAATGACTTTGACTAGCTTGTATTTATAGGATCCATGTGAGCTTGAATAAATGCCCTTAGACCGACTTGGTGTGGAGGATATATCAATTATATTTGACTCAATACTAAACCTCTTTACATGATTCAAAAGCCCAAGAAGGGTCTCTTTGAATGTACAATGACTCTATAAACTCAATATTAATCCTTGGAGTCCTCAATGGGGACTTTGACTAATATAATGATGACCCAAGCATGAAACCCATGCTTTAATAAGTTATTGTTACAATAATAAAAATTATTTTCTTTATTCTTTTCACAAGTACATTTCATGATGACTCAAATACATTAACGAAGAGCGAACGTATTTACATTTTCCAACACTCCCTCTTAACTAGGGAGGTATTCATAATGTACGAATACAATGGAAGATCTCAAACCATATGGACAATGAAGAACGTTAGACACCGCAATGTCATGGACCAGATCCCTGACCAACGCAATCTATCCATTGGTCTCTCAACAATTTAGACACCGCAATGCTAGGACTAGATTCCTAACCAGGGCAATCTATCCATTGGTCACTCAACAATTTAGGCACCGCAATGCCATGGACTAGATTCCTGACCAAGGGAATCTATCCAAGTGGGAATAAAATGGACTCAAACTTTCAACCTCTCTAAGTACCATCAGGCTTACTTGCTAACCACCGACTTAGGTATCTAGGTGTGTATCCATGGTCAGAGCTCTATGATCCACGCCACCTTCCCTACTTTGGGACCTAGACATCAACGCAAAGTGTTGGCCAGATGTCTTCTCAGGCAATGCTTCACTCACAAAGCCTCAACAAATCTCTTCCACATTCTTATCATCAATACAATCAGCAATATCTACCAAACCAAGCAAGTTCCTTAGATATTCAAACTTCTTATTAGGAAAAGCCTTTGTTAGTATGTTTGGTACTTGTTCATCTATCGAGACATACTCCAACTTCACGATCCCATCCTGCACCAAGTTCCTAATAAAATGTTACTTATTGTTGATACGTTTTGTTCTAACATGAAACACGGGATCTCCAGACATCTTGATAAAACTTTGATTGTCACAATTAATCATAGTAGGACCCAGAGACTTGTCAAACAAATCTATTAGAAGTTTCCTTAACCAAACAGCCTCCCTTACTACTTCACACTTAGCCACATATTCTGCCTTAGCACTACTTAAAGCAACGGGATCTTGCTTCCTACTCATCCATGAGATCATAGTAGCTCCCAAAAGTAAAACATCCTTCGGTAGTGCTCCTTCCATCGGTCTCACTGCCACACCAATCAAAGTCTGTGAAGCAATTAGTTTGACTTCCTTGCTGTCATACTTAAGGCAGTTATGTATAATGCCACGAAGATACCTAAATATATGTTTAGTAGTTAGCATTGATCATGATGAAACTCCAACTGAAACTGACTAAGAATGTTCACTGCAAAACATATTGTTGAATTTCCATGACCTTGGGCCTAGGTTGGAGTCTTAAAATCACTGACGCTACCAAACCAAGAATCTCAACCATAAACTACTTTGCACAGCAGAAATATAAAGAAGTAAATCAATACACACAATGATACACAGTTTTAAACAAAATTGTACAATAATGTACAATGACCAATCTTCATTATATTAATCCAAATCTGATCAATACAACAGTTTATGGTTACAAGATACAATGACAAACTTGGTTGCAGCACTTCTATGTCGTATCTTGTCCTGTCAGCTCGTCGCACCTAACTGCTCACTAGTAGTGCCTTAGTCCATCAAGGCATCTACATATCGAGACTCCAAGAGGGTTGCCTCCTATCCCTGTTGTAAGTCACGTCTGTTACAATGAACACGGGCTCATCAACTGCTCTCTGGGTTGACCAATTCCCAAGCTCCAATCTGCCATGCTAGCAACAACTTTAGTCCATTAAAGTGTTGCACTTCAGCATCGTCCTTCACCCAACCTTCAACTGCTCTTCGTCTTACAAGATAGATCATCTAGGGCTACTTTGGGATATCAACACATTGCCCTCTAGCCAGCTCTATGACACCCAATACTTCATTGTTGAACCTGCTCCTAGGATGGACTCTTCACCACCTCGAAAGGTCCTCCACAAGGCACCAACAGGCTGCTCCATTAAATGATCCAAAACTAACCCAAAAACAAGGATCCAACACACATTCAATGCTGCTGCAATATTGTTGTATTGTTGTCCCTGGTTAGGGCAAGTGCATGCTGCAACATCCCTTCATAAACCCACAAAACAACCTCCAAATAATTGCGGCTTAGTCAAGGTAAGGTGTTGCCTCTATGTGTTGTTGTTCTAGGCATATGGCAACCCCTCAAGCCTCCACACAGCCCTATTTTGGTGTGGCTAGGCCTGCGGCCTACCACACGTCTCTGCGACACCCTAACAGCCCTCCAAAACAGTCATACCTCACCTCTTTTCTGCCCTCAAAACAGTCTACAAACAGCCCCTGAAGCTTCGGCCCTCCAGTAAGGGAACTCGGCCCTCCTTCCAGCTCTCGGATTCCTGAACTAGGCCTGAATTAGCCCTCTCCTCCTTCGTTGTCTTGTCTCTCCTAACTGCGGCCCAAAACACAGATATTCCCCTCTTCTACGAGCTTCAGTCTTGTGTGTGTTGCACAAGATGGATGCTTAAAATAACTCTATATCACCTTCTATATGTACCATAAAGAAGGGCTCCCAAAACGTCATGTTTGAAGCAACACATCCATTGGATTCTTCAAGTCGACCTATTTGACACCCAATAATAATTATGTCCACTTCAAAAATTCATATCTCTCTAACGACAACTTGGATTCGGAGGATTTTCGATGCGTTGGAATCGTCTTTCCGAGCACTATCATCCTCATCCATCACATGTCATGAATCCATCATGGTTTTGCCCCAAAACAAGATGGGTGCCAAAACCCCATACTTGGTTTCCAAGCCCACAAATTGCCCTTGTGGCGCTTTGTCCTGCAAACCTTGAACCCCAGGGCTTGGAGTACCTCCCAAGCTATACAAATCAACACTCCCTCTTAGCGAGGAAGGTACTTCCAGGACTAGGAAGTATCTCGTCATCATCATCACTACTCACAACACTTACCCAACTCTTGGCGCTCACAATCAGAGCAATCCCTGTACGGTGAACTATGCCCTAATTGGAAGTGTTGTTGTCACTGTTGGAAGCAACCTGCTTCTTCTTCTTATCTTGTAACGTCTTCCACTCTTTCCATGATTCCTTGTTGGCAACTGTAGGAGAACCCTTGCTCACCACGGACCACACACTCTTCTTGGGTTGCAAAGTGTCCCTCTAAATCTGCAAGCTCCCTCTCGAACTAGACTCCTTTTAAGTCTCTGGAACCTGGACTTTCTGAGAAAAGTGTACCTTTTTCTCAGGAATTGTACCTTCTCCTCTGAAGCCTGCATCTGCACCTGCACCTACTCTTGCTTCTCTGGAACCTATACCCGCTCCACTTGTTTCTTTCCATGATCCACAGGCTTACCCATCAACCTATAGAGACCGTGCTCTCTAACTTTGAGTACAATCCCATCAGACTTAGGGCCTTTGAGCCTGGGTCTTGCCTTCCCATCCTAGAACAAGACCTCAAACCCCCTCTTCTCCATCATCAAGACGGAGAGTACATTATATCTGAGTCCTAGTACAAATACATCCTGGACCTGCATCATACATCATGTCTCCATTCTAAATGGCACAACCCCCAATCCTCGAATCTCCAACTAACTCTTGTCGCCCAACACCATGTGCAACTTCGAATCCCATCCAGCTAGTCTCAAAAATATCTTGTGACCCTGTCATATGTTTCGTCGCACCATTGTCCACGTACATCCATCCTCTTCGATAGTACTCTACGAGAAATGAGAAGTCATAGCAAAATCCTCCTCTTCATCTTCCAATCTTTTAGCGAGCTCATCCATCTCTGCTTTATTGGCAATAAGGGTGGCCTGCTTCCCTTTTCTTTTCTCGTCATATCACTTCTTCTTCTTCGGATATCTCGACGAAAAATGATCCATCTCGCCACAATTGAAACACTTGAGTTTACTCAGGTCCTTTTGCTTACCCTTCATTCATGATGCAAGTGCCACATCATCATCTGAAGCTTTTTGCTTAGGTTGAAGATCTTCGTCTCGCAACTCTTCCTGAATGAAGTCATCCCACAGCCTATCCCAATCTGGCAGCTTCTCCCTGGCAACGATTCCTTTGATGAAGGATTTCCATTCCTTGGTGAACCCTTTCAAGGCAATCTTTACCATATCTCCATCTGAGACAATCACACCGATCGCAACAAACCCATCCTTGACCTGAGACAATCTTGTCAGATACGAGTTCACGCTTTCACCTTTTAACATCTTGGTGGACTTCAACTTATCCTCCAATACCAATACCCGGTTCTCGTTCTTATTCTAGAACAAATTATGAAGAGACACCCACATCTCTTGAGCAGTGTTCTTCCCGAACAAATGAGGTATTAGGGCATCCCTCACACCATCTAGAATGATCAGTCTCGCCCTCACATCCAAATCTTCCCATATTTCCAGCTCATTAGTGTTGGTTGGCTTCTTGATCTCTTTCTTGGCAAAATCCCAGATCCTGTTGACCTGCAAGATCAACTTCATCCTTTCCTTCCATGGACTATAGTTGGACAACCCCTCCAACTTGTCTTCATAATGGATACCTGCAACTTTGACATTGTAGTGAAACCTTGACTCACAATGTGGCCAACTCCCTCTCACGCCGTACTTCGCTGCGCACAACTCTAATTTCCTTACTTCCAAAGTAGCTCAGACATGCTTTGATACCATGTTGAATTTCCATGACCTTGGGTCTAGGTTAGAGTCTTAAAATAACTAATGCTACCAAACCAAGAATCTCAACCATAAACTACTTTGCACAACGAAAATATAAAGCAGTAAATCAATACACACAGTGATACACAGTTTTAAACAAAATTGTACAATAATGTACAATCACCAATCTTCGTTATATTAATCCAAATCTGATAAATACAAGTCTATGGTTACAAGATACAATGACAAACTTGGTTGCAGCACTTCTATGTCGTAGCTTGTCCTGTCGGTCCATCGCACCCGTACTACTCACTAGTAATGCCTTAGTCCATCAAGGCATCTACACATCGACACTCCAAGAGGGTTGCCTCCTATCACTACTGTAGGTCACGTCTGCTACAATGAACACAGGCTCATCAACTGCTCTCTAGATTGGCCAATTCCCGACCTCCAATCTACCATGCTAGCAACAACTTTAGTCCATTAAAGTGTTGCACTTTGGCATCGTCCTTCACCTAACCTTTAGCTACTCTTTGTCCTTCAAGATAGCTCGTCTAGGGCTACTTTGGGCTATCAACATGCTACCCCCCAACCAGCTCTATGACACCCAACACTTCATTGTTGAATCTGCTCCTAGGATGGACTCTTCACCACCACAGAAGGTCCTCCACATGGCACAGGCTACTCCAATAAATGATCCAAAGCTGACCCAAAAACGCGGATCCAATGCACATTCAATGTTGTTGCAATATTTTTGTACTATTGTCCATAGTTAGGGTAAGTGCATGTTGCAAGAACCCCTCATAAACCCCTCATAAACCGACAAAATAGCCTCCAAATAATTGTGGCTTAGTCAAGGTAAGGTGTTGCCTCTATGTATTGTTGTTTTGCGCATACGACAGCCCCTCAAGCCTCCACGCAGCCCTGTTTTGGTGTGGCTAGGCCTGCGGCCTACCACAGGTCTCTGCGGCACCCTAATAGCCCTCTAAAACAGTCATACCTCACCTCTTTTCTGCCCTCAAAATAGTCTGCAAATAGTGCCTGAAGCTTCGGCCCTCCAGCGAGGGAACTCAGCCCTCCTTCTAGCTCTCGGATTCCTAAACTAGGCCTGAATAGCCCTCTCCTCCTTCAATGTCATGTCTCTCCTAACTGCGGCCCAAAACAAAGATATGCCACTCTTCTATGAGCTTTAGTCTTGTGTGTGTTACACAAGATGGATGCTCAAAATAACTCTATATCACCTTCTATATATACCATAAAGAAGGGATCCTAAAACATCATGTTTGAAGAAACATGTCCATTGGATTCTTCAAGTCAGCGTACTTGACACCCAATAATAATTATGTCAACTTCAAAAATTCATCTCTCTGACAACAACTCTGATTTGGACGAATTTCGAGGCGTTAGATTCGTCTTTCCAAGCACTATCATCCTCCTCCATCACATGTCATGAATCCATCAGGATTCTGCCCCAAAATACAATGGGTCCCAAAACCCCATACTTGGGTTCCAAGCCCACAAGTTTCCCTTGTGGCGCTTTGTCCTCCAAACCTTGAACCCTAGGGCTTGGGGTACCTCCCAAGCTACACAAATCAACACATATATCTGGCCTAGTATTTACCAGATACATTAGGGAACCTACCAACTGACAATAGGAGGTAGGATCAACGAGACTAGAGTCAGAGCCCCTCAACATCGTCAGATTGGTGATCATAGGAGTAGTCATCGGCTTGGAATCCATCATCCCGAATTTATGCAACAACTTGATGATGTACTTTCCTTTCCCCAAATATATCTCCCCAGGACTCTGCCATACTTCTAGACCAAGGTAATAGTGCATCAGTCCTAGATCCTTCATTTCAAATTCAGTTGCCAACATCCTCTTGCATTCTTGAATTCTTCGTTCTACACCTTTGATGAATAGATCATCCCCATATAGTAGTATAGTAGAATAATATCGACGAGGGAAAAAATCGAAAAAAAATCGTAAAAATTAGGAACTAATCAAGAAAAAATTGTAAAATACAAAAATATTCTTTCTTTTTCAATTTTTATAATATCTAAAGCATCTACAAACATTAAATAAATACATTGACACATAAATATGATAAAAGAACTAATATATAAGATATATAATATCATTTCTAATGCTACATCACACATAACAGTGAATCATGTCCTAAATAGTAAGCCCTTACTCCTGAATCCCAACTCAGCCTCAAAATATCAACAAAAAATATGATAATGTATATCTCATATCATGAGTCATAATGTCATATACAATTAAATGAACCAAATAACTAATGCTACTGATTTCCTCTGCCCCATTTGTGAGAAAATGCAGTAGCTTTCCCTTTCCCTCTAGATGTAGATGCGGTGGAGTTGGTAATGGACTCTGATGTACTCTAGAACCTGAAGAAGTAGGAGGTAGAAGAGGTAGACCACGTCCTCTACTAGTGGCAAGGGTAGCCCTAGTAGGTGGTGTCACCTCCTCCTCCTGTTGTTCCTCCTCCTCCTCCTCCCCCTTACACCTTCCACTACCTCCTGCTCTAACCAATCATCAGTAGACTCCATGAGAGACCTCTCAGCCTCAACCCTCCGTGCAGCAGTGGTGTCAATCCCATCCAATGAGATGGCCTCCATATCAGGTATCCTCTCAAGTTGCCTCACCCACAATGAAAATTGTAGTAGACATAGACCATGTCATTAAGTTGTTGGGACTCCAATCTGTACAAAGATCATAAAATAATAATTATAAAAAAAAAATTATTGTTTAATAAATTCAAAAAATTAATTAGAAATTTGCAATGTTTTAAGTTTTAAGTTTAACCTGTTGCGCTTCTTATTGTGTATTTTTCAAATACACTCCAGATGCGCTTGCATCCTAAGGAGCTACATGTTTGGCTAAGGATTCGAATGGCAAGCTTTTGTAGATGGGGTACTCTGGCACTAGAGATTTTCCACCATGCATCTACAACAAAATTACAAATAAAATAAACAGAAGAAAAAAATAAAATTTGAAACAAACTAAAAAATACCTGGCATTTTAGTTGTCTTATCAGTCACAGCCATCTCAAAGCCATATGTGCCACTTGCCATCCTCTATATCTCCATTTCTTTGGATATTTCTACACGTTTTACTGGAGATTGCACCATCCTTTGAACACAAGTTAAGAATCCATCCATGATCTCAGCATCAAATACGAACCCACATGGGTAAGAAAATGCGGGGTTCAGGTAGATCCCTACAGCATGAATGGGATGATGAAGTAGACCCGAATGGATTCTTTGACCATGTCCATGGCCTCATACAAATAGCCCATTGCGGGCTTCTCACCATCAACTAATCGAAGAACCTTTACCAAAAGTTCAGTAATGGTGCACACCTCTTGCACTCCCGCCCAGAAGCCTTCCTGGTATGAAACTAATCTGCATACAGCCTCTCCCTCTGGTTTGTGGTTCATTGTCAAATCACGCCACTGATCTAAAAGAAACATTCTCTTCACATCCCACATAGAATTCAAGAGGGGTTGAAGAGATATGAAACTAGTGGCAAACCGTGTAATGGCGGGGCGCACCAACTCCTTATTGTTGGTGAATTTTCTCATCAAGCTAAGCACAAATGCATGATCATATATAAATTTTGTAATGCTTTTTGATGAGTCAACAATATCTTTGACAAAAAAAAAAAAAAAATCCTATGTCCTCCAATATCAAATCATACAATGTGCAGCACAAGGTGTCCAAAATAAAGTAGGATGCCTCTCCACAAGCATCCTGCCAATAGCAACATGATTTGCAGCATTGTTCATTATGACTTGGACAACATGTTCTACACCCACCTCCAAAATAAACACATCCAGCAAATCACATAAAATTTTTGCATCTTTGATATGTGAAGATGCATCAACAAATTTCATAAACATTGTCCCCTTGGGACAACTAACCAAAAAGTTTATAAGGGCTCTCCCCTTTTGGTCGGTCCAACCATCTGGCATCACAGTACATCTTGTTTGTGCCCATGATGCCCTAAACTCCTCCAATCTTTTGGTGTAGTCAACATTTTCATCTTGAAGAATGTGGCCTCTAAAGTCACCATAAGAAGAGATTTTGTACCCTGGGCCAACAATTGCAATAGCATCAACAGCAGGCTGGAAAAATGGATTATTCCTTGCAACGCTGAAAGGAATTTCACTCCAAAGGAGAAACTTGCCCAACAACTTGTCATCTTGTTCTTTCTCATTTTTTCAAGCATTGAAGTGATAGATGGTTGTGAACCAGGCGTGGTTCTAGAAACAAAAAATGATGAGGCAGCTATAGGGTTGGTTGTAGACATTGATGAAGTAGATCCAGTGCCATTTCCATATTCACCTAAGCCTAACACCCTCCCTGCTAGTTGCTTCTTCATTTCTGCTTTGGCCACTCTCTCTTGCTCTAATTCTTCCAATGATCTCATGGCCCTCCGTATGATTTCCGCATTTGTATTTTCACAAGGCCCTACATCATGTCCAAGGATTTGTGCAAGGTGATACTTCAATCTATAAATCCCCCCTGACATATGCTGCCCACACAACTTGCAAGACAAGTTCAATCTATCAAACTCTCCATCAAGTTGACCTTCCCATAGAGGGTCCAATTTCCTTGGCATGTTTGTAACTTGGTTGAACTCTTGAGTTTTAATGTAAGATGAAGTTTGAACTTTGAAATTGAACCTAAGGCACAATAAGAATTGCAAGTTACAAAAATAAAAATAAAAAATTACATACATGACGCAACACATTGAATTTTTGACAATTTAACAAACAAAAGAACCTCAACTCAATCCAAAATGAACTCTCTCCACTCTCTCAATGCAACAAAAATGAAAAAAACATTATCAAATCCACTCAAAAATCTTTTATAAAAAATGGGTTATAGAAACCCAAGCAAAACCAAGAAAAAAACCAAAACAAAATGGCCAAATTTGGTGCCCATACTTGGAAACCATGGTTTGCCGCAGAAATTTGATCCAAAAATGAAGTTTTCTTGCTTGGGATGCTAAAATCTCCAAGCTTCCTCCTCTTCTGCCCTAGTAGACGCCTTCTAGGGTTCCTCTCCTCCTCAACTCTCAATCCACGCCGATGTCTGTTCAAAATGACAAAAAAAATTCGTGTTTTCCCTTATAAAAACGCGTTGTCCACCACCCCCACAATAACTTCACATCGAATCGCGATAACTTCAAAATTATCGCGATTTTTTGAAGTTAGAGCAATTTTTTCACCAATTTTTTGGAAAAAAAACCGCGTAGTAATCGGGCAATAATATCGGGATTTTGAAAAACTCGCAATTTTTTATTGTTATCACGATAATATCACGATTTTCGCAACACTGTTTGAATCAGCATAACTCTTCATGAACCCAATTCTAAGTAAATATGCACCCATCTAGCATACAATGCCCTAGCTGCTTGCATCAAACCATAGAGGGCCTTCTTAAGTCTGCCAACATGAGAGCCCCTGCTATTAACTTCAAAGCCTTCAGATTGTTTGATGTACACTTCCTCATCAATGGTCCCATTTAGAAATGTGGTCTTCACATCCATTTGATGGATATTCCACCCCATTGTAGCAGCCAAATGAAACCAACGATCTAATGGTAGTGTACCTTGCTGTGGGTGCAAAGATTTCTTCATAATCAATGCCTTACTTTTGAGAGAAACCCCTTGCAACGAATCTTGCTTTGTACTTGTCTATACTTCCATCAACAGCATTTTTGATCTTCTAGATCAATTTAGATGTGACAATCAATTTGTCACTAGGTCTAGGAACGATCTCCCAAACCCCATTCTTCATGATGGATTGATATTCTTCCTGCATTGCTTTCTTCCAAACCTCTTGATGGCAGCTTCCTTGAATGTAGATGGTTCGGCTTCAATTAACTTTGTCATATATGCAACATAGCCAAAATATCTCTTTGGTCTCTTACTTTCCTTGAAGGAAACTTTCGCAGCTTCATGTCCTTTAGCATCTTCTAACGTGCTTTTAACCAATTTGGCCTTTTCCTTGTGGTTGGGATGACCACCGATTGAATATGCTCACTTGGTCCTTCTTCTTCTTGTTGATTTGTAGTAGGACTTTCATGATGAAATTCTTCTTCTTCAAATATGGGAACTTCTTTGTAATCTGAAGCAATAGGAATATCCTTTGATTTCTTGTATGCTTGATTTTCATCGAATATGATTTTCGACAACCCTAGTTGGGCCTTCTACTAGCAGCCACAAGACCATACAAGCCTCTACCCTTGACGGCAACCCCTATACTCTTTGGTGTGTCACAAGCCCTTATTGAAGAATGTAACTAGGTTTGGTCTTCATAAATTGTACTTGAATCAAAATGTAATATATTTGTCAAAAGAACTTACTATTATTTTATTGACTTGTTAAAGCATGGGTTTCATGCTTGGGTCAATTGTAGCTCAGGCCTCCATTGTAGGCTTTAGGTTGTTGTGAAAGTCATTTATTATTTGGTCAAAGACTTCTCCATCAAGTCAACCTCAAATAAATTTTCTTCGAGTCGGATTTCTTCAATGTACTCATGTCGGCCTAAAAACAGAGGCACACCTCTTCACAAAGTCGTGTCGGCTCATTTAACCACAAGAACTCGAGCCAATTGCAAAGACAAGTTCGGATGTCAATTTCAGGGACTAGTATTTCGGTGAAAGAGCTTGAATAAGGGTACAGAGATGGACTCAACTTCGATGCTATCAAGGAAAATAAACTTCAGTGCTATCACAGATTCGGTGTCACCACAGTAACCAGTGAAGTTCAATTAATTGCAAAGTTTTGGTGTTCTTACAGTGGATGCAAATTTGGTGCTCTCACAGTAATATCAGTTCATGAGAAGATCTTGGTGCTACCACAGTGACAAGTGACTTGGTGCTACTACAATGAATGAAGAAGCTTAGATTGGTTGCAAACATGATCTCTTCATAGATGCAAGTGTGAAGACAGTTGACTGACATGACAAGTTGACTTGATGGAGGTAGTCTTGAGTCTAAGTTGTAAAGGTCTTGGTCGTCTCATCTTGAATTTTATTGAAGGAAGAATTTTGACCGGGTTTTCCCCAAAGAGTGGGGTTTTTCCCTAGCTGCGTGCCTACATCTTGTGTCCTCTTCTATTTGTTGTTTGGCATCAGTCTTGACGATAAGAAAAGATAAATTGAAAGAACAAATAATAATAACAAAAACATCACAACATAATGTCATAATAAGAGAAATCGATTAACTGCCACCTCCTTGGACTTCTCAATATGGTATCAAAGCTTTGGTCATGATCAAAGGCAATTTGAAGATCACTTGGGTGCATTTGTATTGAAGATCAGTTGGGTACATTTGTTGAATATTGAAGATCAAGTCAAGAAGGATTCAAAGGCATCTTGTAGGACTATTTTCAAAAGGTCCAAATCATAATAAGACGATCCGTTCATTTTAGAGATACAAGTTCGGATCAAAGCTCGGATTTATTTCATAAATGAACTTGAGAAATCCCATAAGCAATTACAGTGAACAAGTTCGGATCAGTATGATGATGCAAATTACAGTTAGGTGTCATCACTGGAGTTCATTACAGTCTTGTGTCATCACAATATAAAAGTTATATGCTATTGAAGTTCGATGCTATTACATAATAAAGATCGTTGCAATATCAATTATACAAATTCAGTGCAACCTCATAAATCAAGTCCAGTAAAAAGGTCGATATAATTCATAGAGTAAATTTCGGTGGATCACTGTGAAGAAGATTGGACCATCTTAGTTCGTGGAAAAGACATTAATGCAACAGGTGTAAGATAAGTTAGGACAGTTCAGTGATGCCTTTCGGTGAGGTAAGACAAGTTATAATTGAATTCAGAGAGGAGTTTTGGTGAAATCAAGTGACAAACTACAAAAAGGCAAACTCGAATCCACTTCAGTCATAAAGAAGAATTCGAGCTCAATGATATATGGTTGAAAAACCTATGTTGCATGAGTTCCTGGAATGTGGGAAGGTTGGGAACTTGGGTACGAATGTCTGGAACGGCTAGAGGTTTCCCCAAAATTTATAGGAAGTGACTAATCAAGAGCAGTAATATTATATAATTAAAATTTTGAAAAATAAAATAAAAATTAATTATATAATTATATAATAAACAGAATTAATATTGAATCAAAATATTAAAATATTAAAATCAATTTAAATATATAAATAATAAATATATAATCTCATGTCAAGTTCATTACCAGTTTTTTGACACATGCCCAGTGTTTGAAACAATCTGGCTTAAAATACAAAAGAACAATTTTACATATGTTTCTCTAGTTATTCTTAAGAGAAAAAAGCAAAGCAACTCTAATGTTTAAGCATTGACTGCCACATACAATATGCACACACAATCTTTTGTGATTATGTACATAAACAACAAAAGAAATACTCCACATACAATATGCACACACAATCTTTTGTGATTATGTACATAAACAACAAAAGAAATACTCATCAGCATGACATCCCAGATATCACCCTTACGTCGAGGTGCCACATGCCTCCTTAACCCATCAAGAGATTGCTCCAGTTTCTCAATTAAGGATATTGGTGTTAAGGATGTCTTTGGCCTTTCTTCCTGTGAAGGTTTCAACATAGGCTCATGTTTTGTGGGAAGTTCATCATATCTCTCTACAAGCTTTGTATTCCCCAGCCCCAGGGGACGTCGGAACTCCAAAAAAACAGTCTTTAAAACTCCTGAAACTTTCCCTAGCTCCCACTGTAGCTCCCACTGAAAAGGCAATGTTCCCATACAGTTCCAAAGCTCTCGGGAGCGCAGGAACGTTTGGAACGGGTTTCTCGCCTCTCGGAAGTTGTTCCGGTGTAACAGAGATAAAAACTTAAACCTTGGTCATTGATATGTGTAAGATTGAAACAATGAAGTAGTATATTCAGTCTTCCACTTGTTGAAGAAATAAAACTTGGCATAGTTGCCTGTGGAGACATATCATGGATCTGAATACAAGTACAAGGGACCAACTTAAGGAAAATCAAGTAAGTATTGTCAAAATGCACATGCAAGTCTAATGAGGTGTCAAAACAAAGGTATGTAATCACAAGGTAAGTATCTACATAAGCTTTTAGATTTTCAATAATTCTTGTTTATAGCTAGTCTAGGATAAAGATTAAACTCTCTAAATAACATATTAGAACCTTAGAACCTTAATCCTTATCCTCTAGGATTTACAAGCAACCTAGGATGTCAAGTGAAAGTCCTGAGGTTGATTGAAAAAAATGAATAACTTGATCTTCAATATCATAGCATTCCATCTTCCATACATAGAAGAATCTAACTTGAGAAATTAAATCGTGTTCTTGGTATCACATGTTTTGCTTTAAAGTATGCATTACATATATAAAAGATCATGGCTAACACTTCAAGGAATTCCTACAAAGTTTGTCATGTCCTAGACCATAAACCTTACAAAATTCTCTTAAAGGTAGATTCATCTTATTTTTTAAATTTGCATTACATTACTAACATCATTTTTCTAGCTGTCTTGAATCTTGAAGATTCTTGTTTTGGGAGATTTATCATTTGATAAATCTACCCTCCTCATATCATTAATTGTTCTTATAGAACCCTAGACTAGTTCTCTCCCTAACCTAAGGGTATGATGCCAATGTGTGAAACCCTAGCCTGCTTAGGGTTATTGGGAAATGTTATTTGAAGTTTTAATGATGATATCATGTTTGGGGTTTTGGTGTGACCATGAAAACGCTAACTTGTTAGGGTTGAATGGTATCCTCTGAAATCCTAGACCTTTTAAGTGTTGGTATAGTAGGGTTGCTTTGTTATGTTATGAAACCCTAGATCTTTAGGGTTTGGTTGAGCCTATAAGCAAAACCCTTGTTATGTAGAGTTGGATGAAACCCTAAGTGTTTATATATCCATTTGGTTGAAACCCTAGCCTGGTCTAGGTCGGTATATGTCTAATGTATTAATATTCCTAACATATGATATGCTTATGCTTGATAATGAAGTCCTATATATGCATGTGCGTTGACCTGATTATTGATGGTCATTAGTCCTAGGGTTTGGAACAAGCCCTAGTCAAAGTTTGATGTTCTAGGATGATGTTGTTTGGGAAATCTAGGGTTTTGCAGCTAAACCCTAGTAGTAGTTAAACACTCTAGTATGTGTGATATGATGATATAGAATCTATGAATCTTTATAGTAAATGTTGAGAATTTGTAGATGGAAAATCTAGGGTTTACATCAACCCTAGTAGAAGTTATTCAAGATATGGATTAAGTTGTGATTCGTTTTTGGAGCTCATGTATGAAATCTAGGGTTTGTATAAAATCCTAGTAGGTAGTCTAACATATGAATTCTGAAAGTTGTTAGATACATTAATTTGAATTGTTTCTAGGGTTTGCTATATGAAATAATTTATCATATCATTGAAAAAATATTGAAACCCTAGATATCATGAGCTTGATATCTTGATGAGTTGTGGATGTGATTTAGGGTTTGTAACAAAACCTAGGCAAGAAGTTGAAGTATTGAAATATAGTCTCTTGTTGATTATGTTTGTAAATGTTGTCGTTATTATAAGATTTTGATATGGCTAACTCCATTCTTCTATAGATTTGGTTGTACTTGCTATCTAAGTTGTGCAGGTACACAATCTTCAAGATGGTGAAGATGTTCATTGATGTGATAAGCATGATGTGAGTAGTAATGGTAATAATAGCTATGATGAGATGGTTGGAAGCCACGAAAGATTCTCCAATGATGAAAAGAAGAAGTTGATCTCCCTGAGTTAAGAGGGAGCCTAGATAAAAGAAATCTACCTAAGTTAAGAGGGAGCCTAGATAAAGGAAATCTCCCTGGTTGAGAGGGAGAGCATAGTTTTGATTGGAGAATGAATTTTGAAGGATATGTTGTTGCATGTGAAGTAGGAAAAGAAAATGTATGATTGAGGAGAATCTTCTATCAAAGATTCAATTGATAGTCCTACTGTGAAAAGTTGAGAAGCAACATCAAGTTGTCTAGAAGACCCCGGAGGTTTGTATTTGATTATGTGCATGTGAAAGTATATTATCGATTAGGGTTGTGTCTGTACAGGTATATCTCCCGAAGGTTTTGATAGCATGTTGGTTACCAATCAGCTTGATTGGGAGAGATTTGTTTTCCTTGATCTGCTGGATCAAGGAGTGTTGAGGCATTGTGAGTGAAGCATTGCCTGGGAGGACATTTGGCCGACACTTTGTGTCGATGTCTAGGTCTCAAAGTTGGAAAGTTGTTGTTGATTGTAGAGCTCTGATTTTGGATACACACCTAGATCCCTAGGTTGATGGTTAGCAAGTAACCCTAATGGTACCTATAGAGGTTGAAAGCTTGAGTCCATCTTAGTCCCACCTGGATAGATTGTCTTTGTTCAGGAATCTAGTCCATGGCATTGCGGTTCTTAAACTGTTGAGAGACAAATGGATAGATTGCCCTGGTCAGGAATCTAGTCCATGGCATTGCGGTGCCCAAACTTCTTCATAGATGATGTGAGAACTTCCATGTACCTATTTGATTATATGTAAATATGAATACCTCCCTAGTTAAGAGGGAGTGTTGAATAATGTAACTAGGTTCGGTCTTCATAAATTGTACTTGGATCAAAATGTAATATATTTGTCAAAAGAATTTATTGTTATTTTAATTGACTTGTTAAAGCATGGGTTTTATGCTTGGGTCAATTGTTGGTCAAGCCTCCATTGTAGGCTTTAGGTTGTTGTCAAATTCATTTATTATTTAGTCAAAGACTTCTCCATCAAGTCAACTCTTCATCAAGTCTTCATCAAGTAAGCCTCTTCAAGTCGGCCTCAAATAAATTTTCTTCAAGTCAAGTTTCTTCAATGTATTCATTTCAACCTAAAAACAGAGACACGCCTCTTTACAAAGTCATGTAGGCCCATTTGTGATGGAAAACCCACTATATATACAATCTTAAGGTTTTCGCATTACATAACCACAAGAACTCAGGCTAATTACAAAGACAAGTTCAGATGTCAATTTCAGGGACTAGTATTTGGTGAAGGAGACCAGATAAGGGTACAGAGATGATCTCAATGTCGGTGCTATCACAGAAAATAAACTTCAGCGCTGTCACAGATTCGTTGTCACCACAGTAACCTAGGTAACCATTGAAGTTCATATTAATTATAGAGTTTCGGTGTTCTTACAGTGGTTGCAAATTCGGTGCTCTCACAGTAATCTCAGTTCGTGAGGAGATCTTGGTGCTACCACAGTGACAAGTGACTTGGTGCCACTACAGTAAATGAAGAAGCTCGGATTGCCTGTAGAGATGATCTCTTCATAGATGCAAGTGTAAAGAAGGCTGACTAACATGACAAGGTGACTTGATGGAGGTAGTCCTGAGCCTAAGTTGTAAGGGTCTTGGTTGTCTCATCTTGAATCTACTGAAGGAAGAATTTTGATTGGGTTTTCCCCAAAGAGTGGGGTTTTGCCTTGGCAGCGTGCCCACATCTTGTGTCCTCTTCTATTTGTTGTTTGGCATTAGTCTTGATGATAATGAAAGATAAATTGAAAGAACAAATAATAATAACAAAAACATCAACAGATAATGTCATAATAAGAGAAATCGATTAACTGCCACCTCCTTGCATTTTCGAACAGCCCTAAGGACCTCTCCCTACCTTGTCGCAGGCCTTTTAGGCCTTGACCTCTTGAGTCATGACCTTTTTACCCCTTGAAACCCTCATTGTTGCCCTCTTTTAGCCCTCGTTTTGTCATAAATTGGTCATCACTTGTGTCTGCATTGGTATTTCGGCACTGTCTTTGTTTTGCAGTTGTTCCAAGTTCTTTTGGAGTTGACATTTGTGATTGTAGGTGGACAAGCTTATTGGAAGAGTCCTAGAAGCCTAACTAGTCACCAACAAGGCCATTAGGCCTAGTGGTTTGCTTCTCAAACACTCTCTTTCTCATCATTGTTTTTACTACATCTTATATGCATCTACAGCACTCCTAGAGGACACATAACAGTGCCATGAAAAGTAAATAGTAGTCATCTTATCTCATTGGGCATTTACTCTTTGCATCCCTCGCATTGTTGGTAATTGTCTTGTTAATAGGATTCATTCCCTTATTGTTGTGATCATTGGTTTCAAGACTTCCTTACCGCCTTTTACTCTAGCATTTCTCTGCTAGTTTTTTGCATCCATCTATCTCACTCTTACACTCATAAGTAGATCACTATTAGAAATCTCATCTAAGTGACAAGATATATGTGCACTTACTAATGCTCTAAAAGATAATAGGTATACTTGGAAGCTTGTTGCTCTCACAAGTTCACATTGCTTGCATTGCTAACATTGCTAAAGAAATTGGCTATTGGATAAGTGATACATGGATATTGTCATAATTAGCATTTCTTGTGAGTTTATTTCTTTTGTAGCAAGTGTGTTAAAATTGGCAACTACGGCCAAACTCCATGTGAGTCATCTTATTTTATAGGATTCATTCCCTTATTGTTGTGATCATTGGTTTCAAGACTTCCTTACCGCCTTTTACTCTTGCATTTCTCTGCTAGTTTTTTGCATCCATCTATCTCACTCTTACACTCATAAGTAGTTCACTGTTAGAAATCTCATCTAAGTGATCTAACAGTCATCTATTCAACCTCTACGTTTTAGTATAAACAAAAGAGGACTTGAAGTCATTTGACACACACACTCAGTCTTGTGATCTCACTTCATCTTGTTTTGGGTTTGATGAAGATGAGAGCTAGAGGGAGTGCCCTAGGGTATACGCTGCCCTAGATAACATGCCCTAGATCTAAATGCAGTCATGGGAGAATAAGCTCTACGTTGCTCAAAAAGCTGAAAAAGCCGGAAAAGCCAAAACTACCGGAAAAGTCAGAGCTACCAAAAAAGCCAGAAAAGCCGAAAAAGCCAGAACTACCGAAAACCTAGAAAAGCTGGAACTGCTGAAAAAGCTAGAAAAGCCGAAAATGCCGGAAAATCCGAAAATGCCAGAAAAGCCGGAACTGCCAGAAAAGCTAAAACTACCAGAAAAGCCGAAACTGAAGGAATTGTCGAGAACAACCGAAACTGTCTGGAACAGTGGGAACTGCCAGGAACTGCCGAAACAGCTAGAGCATTTGTCTCCGAAGGAGAGCAGCATACAAGGGACAGCTAACTACCATTAGGACAGTTGTATGGTACTTAGCAGCAAATACACCAAGCATGCAATGTTACAGCTAGCATGCAAGGGAAAGCTACCATGCAACAACAAGCATGCTAAGGACAACATGCATGCTAGGGACAACAAGCAAGCAAGGGACAACAAGCAAGCAAGGTGCAAACAACACATAGGTCAAGATGGCAACATGGTGCAGAAATGGCACATAATGCAGTACAGAGATGGGTACAATCATGATTAATGAAGCGTGATGAGATGCAGCATAGTGATGATGGGTGCAGCATGGTGCAGCGCGATGAGGTGCAACATGATGACGAAATGCAGCACAATGATAGGTAAAGGAGTCACCTTGGAAAATTAGTTGAAGCAGCATGTCTTCAACTGATCTCATGTATCATCTTCTTAGAGATGATCTATGCTCTTATCTAGATAAGTCAAAGTGCTGACTTCTGTTGTAAATGCACTATCTCTCTCTCTCTCTTTTGAACTATTGAAGAACATATAAGAAGAATTTGTCAAGGGTTTCCCCACATTGGGGTTTGTCCATGGCTAGCGCCACATCTTGTGTCCTCTTGTCTTGGCTTGTCTTCTGCGATTTATATTTATCTTCTACTGCAATTTACTTTAATGCTGATGTGATTGCTAATTTGGAAAAGATATTGAGCTAACAGTGAAAATTGAAATAAATTGCTCTAGCATAGAACATACCTAAAATTAACATGGGATCAAAGCTAAGGTGAAGACAATGCCCAAGCAAGAGTGAAAGAGCAATCACTGAAGACAGTTGGGAAAGGACAAAAGGATCAGTGGATTCCTCATCCCTCTTCAAATTCACTGAGGGTGAAGACGAAGCAGAGAATATTATCAAAATGGCGCAGCAGAGGTTTCCAATGGCCTACATAAAGATCACTTCATTGGGAAGCTCAGATCTAAGGGTGGAAGGAAAGGTGGATGCCTTGGTTGCAGTAAGTTCGGCCATTATGTGAAGGAGTGTCTGAATGGTAGAGATACATCTCTTGATGAAGATAACAATCATTCCAGGGACATCTTCAATGATCAAAGGAATGATAGGTAATGCAAATCATCAAGGAAATGGTCGACTTTTTCAAAGAAAGCAAGGAACCCCAGGTATGAAGAATCAAATGTTGTTTCTGATAAGATAAAGAAGCGTTATCTTGTATTGGCCCTCTCCTTCAGATTCTTTGGGAATCTGACTTATTGATTATAGTGCTTCAAGGCACTTCATCGGATAGATGGGTGCACTCTCTAATTTGGTAGAGACGTAAACAATCATGGGATTATACTTGGAGTCGATGCCACCTATCCTGGAAAGGGTGTAGGTAATGTTATCCCTCAATTGAATGAGGGTAACTCAATTCATTTACAAAATCTCTTTTATGTCCCTGATCACAAGAAGAACCTGGTGTCCATTTCAGCAATGGAAGTCAAAGGTTTTAGGGTGGCACTCATCGATGGAAAGGTACGTGTTTGAAAATATAATTTTCAAAGATGTTTTTGAGTTCAGGGTTGATCAAGTTGCAAGAAGTCCATTGGGGACCATGTCCATTGACACATAGCACCGAAGGTCTGTGAATCAGATGGTGACAGGGATGCCTAAATTCAAAAAGAGCATGAAAGTACATGTCTGAGATGTACTAAAGGAAAATCTTACAAGGGGACCATTCCCCTCATGTAGCAGGTCCATAGGTTTGGAACAACCCGAGGAGTTTGAGGTTCATGATCGGGAATCTCATGTATATAGGTGGAAAAAAACCCTCTATGGTTTGAAGCAAAACTCCCCAGGCATAGTATGAGAGGATTGATAGCTGTCAGATGAAGCTGAGATTCACTAGGAGTGGAACCGATCCAAACCATTCCCCGAAGGTTGTGGATGATATACCTCTCATACCGGCACCTTATGAAGACGACCTATTTCTAACAGGTGTAGACCCTCTCATTTGCAGAAGTAAAAGGGAGTTGGATTCTGAAAGTGGAATGATAAACAGCAAGCTTGTGACTACCTCGAGGATATTAACTTTCAGATGTTATATGTTAGTGATTTCGGACCAGACTTGGGAAATGCCTCTGAGTTTCATAAACTCATTTGCGTTGATGTTCTTAGTGAACTTCCGTCCGGACATATGTTTTGCAGTTAGCATGGTGAGTTCATATTTTGTTGAGCCTCACTGGATTGGTGCCAAGAATCTTCTGAGATATCTTCGGGGCACAATCTCTCATGGATTGAGATACATTGCCGGAAATATGAAACTGCATGATTATTCAAATGTTGAGTGGGTAGGCAATGTGGAGGATCACTAGATCACTTCTCAGTGCTGGTTCTCTGTGGATTCTGCTTCGATATCATGTATGAGCAGGAAGCAGAAATCGGTTGCTATAAGCACCGCCGAGACTGAATACACAGCTACAAGTATGATCTCATGTGAAGTTGCATGGCTGCAGAAGCTCTTAAGTGAACTGTTTGTACACATGATGAATACCATTGTGATTCTCTATGACAACCAGAGGAGGGATTCGATTATTGAGGAATCCCATATTCAATGATTGCTCCAGCAGATAGACATCAGATACTGCCTTATCTTGGATATGGTAAGTCGATGAGCAAGGATGCTCCATCGCATTGAGACTGATGTATAAGTCGCTGACATTTTGTCAAAGCCCCGGGGAAAGGTTAGATCTGTAACTTTCCCGAACGATTTGGAGTCATTGAGAGACCTTCTTATAAGGGTCCTGCATGTTGCATGCATTGAGCTCTGGGAGCTCTGGGGGGCTTGGGGTACTCACTGGAGCAACATACGACCACAGAGCGACTCACCCTCCCCTGGTGGTGCGTTATGAACTGGATGATTCGTTCTCCTGTGGGCCAGGATGATTCGTTCTCCGTGGCAACAGTGGAATAGGTTGATTCGTTCTCCTGTGGGCCAAGATGATTTGTTCTCTGTGGCGACTGTTGAACAAGATGATTAGTTTTCCTGTAGGCCAGGATGATTTGTTCTCCGTGGCGACTGTGGAATAGGATGATTCGTTCTCTTGTGGGCCACGATGATTCGTTCTTCGTGGCGACTGTGGAACGGGATGATTTGTTCTCCTGTGGGCCAGGGTGATTCGTTCTCCGTGGCAACTGTGGAACAAGATGATTCGTTCTCCTGTGGGCCAGGATGATTCGTTCTCCGTGGCGACTGTGGGCCAGCATGATTCGTTCTCCGTGGCATCCACTGACAGGATGATTCATTCTCCTCTGGACAGGATGATTCGTTCTCCTATTGAGGCATCCTACCCATGCAGTCTGGGACTCATGGGAAGTACCTCTCATCTGATCAATGAGAGGGAAATGAGGATAGGGACCATAGTAGTTCTATCGATGGACGCATCGTTGTATCTACTGTACTCCCTATGCTAGGATGACATCCATTGATCTGGGATCAATGAAACTGATCTGGGATCATTATGAGTGGTTTGAGACACTCTCTTGTGATATTGATCTGGGATCAATAAAACTAACTTCGGGTCAGTAAGAGTGGATGTAACACACTCTTCAGATGAAGCTGAGTTCGGGTCAGTAGAGAATGGTATGAGACATTCTCGATCAATTCTTCTTCTTCCTGGTTCAGCAGAGCAAAGCATAGCAAAGCAAAGCAGAGCTCAGCAGATTAAAGGAGTGCAGGGCACTAATGGCAGAGATAGTATAGTCAGACATATGGATCAGCGAATGGAGTTTTCCCTAGTTGAGAGGGAGTGTTAAAATTGGCAACTAGGTCCAAACTCCATGTGGGTCATCTTATTTATGGCAGCTGATATTTTTTTTGGATCCCTCTCATCGAGAGATGTAGGATTGATCTAAAGATCATCCAATTCTGATAAGTATTTATGAAGATATGAATTTATTTTGATTATGGACAAATTGTCAAGTCAGCAAGCAACTTATGTAGGCTCAGAAGCCCAACAGTCATGTCTATTCAACCTCTACGTTTTAGTATAAATAGAAGAGGACTTTAAGTCATTTGACACACCAACACTCACTCTTGTGATCTCAGTTCATCCTATTTTGGGTTTGATGAAGATGAGAGGTAGAGGGAGTGCCCTAGGGTATACGCTGCCTTAGATAACATGCCCTAGATCTAAATGCAATCATGGGAGAATAAGCTATACGTTGCTCAAAAAGCCGGAAAAGCCGAAACTGCCGAAACTGTCAGAAAAGCCAGAACTGCCAAAACTGCCGGAAAAGCCGAAACTGCCTAAAAAGCTAGAAATGCCTGAAAAGTCGAAACTGCCAAAAAAATCGAAACTACCGAAAAAACCGGAACTACTGGAACTACCAAAACTACTGGAACTGCCGGAAAAGACGGAACTGTCGAAAAAGCCGGAAAAGTCGGAACTGTCGGAAAAGCCGAAAATGTCGAAAAAGTCAAAAATGCCAGAAAATCCATAACTGCCAGAAAAGTTGGAACTGCTAGAAAAGCCAGAACTGCCGGAAAAGTTGGAACTGCCAGAAAAGTCGGAACTATCGGGACTGCCAGAACTGCCGAGAACAACCGAAACTACCAGGAACAACAGGAACTGCCGAGAACAGCCGGACCTGCCAAAACTGTCAGGAACTGTCGAAACAGCCGAAGCATCTGTCTCCGAAGGAGAGCAGCATGCAAGGGACAGCTAACTAACATTAGGATAGTTGTATGGTACTTAGCAACAAATACACCAAGCATGCAATGTTACAGCTAGCATGCAAGGGACAACTAGCATGCAACAACAAGCATCCTAAGGACAACAAACAAGCAAGGTGCAGCCAACACATAGGTCAGGATGGCAACATGGTGCAACAATGGCACATAATGCAGTATAGTGATTGGTACAGTCATGATTAATGAAGCGTGATGAGATGCAACATAGTGATGATGGGTGCAGCATGGTGCAACGCAGTGAGGTGCAACATGATGACGAAATGCAGCACAACGATAGGTAAAGGAGTCACCTTGGAGAAATAGTTGAAGCAGCATGTCTTCAACTGGTCTCATGTATCATCTTCTTAGAGATGATCTATGCTCTTATCTAGATAAGTCAAAGTGTTGACTTCTGTTGTAAATGTACTATCTCTCTCTCTCTTTGTTGAACTATTTAAGAACATATAAGAAGAATTGATAAGTGTTTCCCCAGATTGGCGTTTGTCCCTAGCTAGCACCACATCTTGTGTCCTCTTGTCTTGGCTTGTCTTCTGCGATTTATATTTATGTTCAATCTGCAGTTTACTTTAATGCTGATGTGATTGCTAATCTGGAAAAGGTATTGAGCTAACTGTGAAATTGAAATAAATTGCTCTAGCATAGAACATACCTAAAATTAACAAAGTGCACTAACATATTTTTTTTTGAAAGTGAGCATCACATCCTAGAACCATAATCAAATTTAACTTGCTCTTAAATCACTTGATTGATCTCCATATTGATATTGTGACAAATGTAATCTAAAAGTCATCTAAGTAATCTCAAGAATTGTTAATTGTGTTGCTATCTTGTTGAAGGACTGGCATTGTCTTATTGGCACATTAACATTGTTAAGAGAATCATTGGACTTGTGCATTTTACATTCATTGTCATTTGATAAGCAATTGTCCATTGTGATATTTCTAATTTTGAATTGCTTTACACTCTCTACTTGTCATTGGGTAACCTAATTGTTAATCAAAGAGTTCATTACGCAATGCTTTAGGTGAGGATTGTCTTTGCAAGTACTTTCCTTTATTGCTCTAAATCAAATATTGTCTCAAAGTACTTAAAACATTTTAACGATCTCACCTAAAACTAATCACTCATTTTGCACTTGCATTTTAGGAATAGCAGTGCATTAATTAATTTACCTCCAAGCATAAGCTTGGTTGAAAGACAATAGGACCACCTTTCTCATCCATCTTGCAAAGTCTTGACCCTCACTTGTGGTTAACAAGGTGACCTTGCAGTCATCATAGCCACAATCTATGTAGCACCAGAGGCATTCGGGCAATTAGAACTTCAGGGGAGGTATCGTTAATATAGCCATTGCTATCTTCCCCTAGGTTTCTCTCCACAACCTACACTTGAGACCAACTTCAAATAGTTAAGAGAAGGGACTCACTCAAATAGACATCTAATCTAGAAGAAACCAAGAGTTTTCATTTCACTTAGTTCTAGGTGTTGCATCCCATATAGGATAGTATGCATCCTAAGCAGCAATTGTTCATCTAGTAACTTGGTAGCTAATTTATATTGTGCAAGTAATTTGACTACATAAGGCAATGTTCTCTCAATAATCTAATCACATCGTGATAAAACTTTCTAATCATCATTAACCAAGTCGCTAAGCCATTCAGTTATGACTCCCGAACTTGTCGATTCCCGACAAGTCTTTCATCCTCATATTTCATAAGGACTACCCCCATAGTTTTAAAAACCGGAACCAGTGACCGGACTAGTCCACCTAATAAACTGGTTTTCAAATCGGGACTGGTCAAGTCTAAATGAACCAATTTTTAAAAAAATACATTAAATAATTAATTTTTAATGAAAAAAACTATTTTTAAGATTTCAAACCATGATTCCAAGCCAATAGAGACAAAATATGAAAAGTTTACTCATTTATATTGCATGTAAAGGTGAATATATCAAAATGGCACCAAGTGCAATACATATCATCAACAAAATACATAAGCAATGAGGCTCTAAATGGCCTATAAAGTCCAAAATAATGAAATAAGTGGGTACAATTGGCTAATCTAAGTGGTGGTATTCATTTATTCCTTGTTAGCAAATGTCAATTATTTTTGTTATCTCGTTGGTTCCTAGACATTGTTTCCTAGAGTAAAAGAATACTTTAGCCAAAGGTACATGATCTTGTAATGTTTCAGACTTCAGTGACCTATCCCGTGTTGCAAGTACAAGTCATTCAACATTGCTCATTTTCCTATTAGAGTGATCTATTTTGTTCCCAGAATTGTGATTTCATCATCTTCCAGAATTAAACTACTAATACATTTGAGCAGAACCCTTGGAAGAGAATTGTCAGCCTATTGCATTTTTCTACTCAGAAAATCCCTTGGCATTCCAATCACTGGTATAAGGTGATTGTCTAGCTTTAATTGCAGGACTCTTCATCACTAGATTTCAAGCTCCTCTTGCAGCAAAGACTTGACATTCTTATCATCTATTGCATTTGAAGATCTTGCTCCTTAGGCCAACAAATTTCCTGTTGTCATCATCTTGCTGGAAGCTTGTAAGTGATTCATAGTCTGACCCTTGAAGTAGTTTTGGACCATCTTAAGTGGATCTGTTTTTGAAAGGTTATCACCTTGTAGAGAAGCTCCCTGAAAAAGAGCCTTCCTCCTTTGTCTAGAGGGTAACATCATTAATAAAAAAAGTGTTTATTTCTCTAATTGCATTTCTAACTTGCATTGGCCTTGGCAACTAACAGTCGGTCTAGGACGGAACCGATAGGTTTGACCATAAACCGGCCGGTTAGGACCAGGTTTTCTAAATTTTGGGCAAAGGGAGGGGTCCAACCGGGTTTTTCTGTCGGTTTGACCAGTTACCAGTTCAAACCGACCGGTTTTTAAACACTGAGTACCCCCCATAGTCTGTTGTAGGGAGACAGCTACAACGGAGAGTGCAAAGATCAGAGTGACAGCCCCACCCTGAGTCATTGTCGCATTTTCCTGTACAATTTGGGCGACAATAGACTCGACATTAGGAGCAATTTTTTTAGTATTGGAAGTGGGTTCTTCCCCTTCCTCCTCCTCAGGGACCACTTCGATGTAGTGAATCTTTCCCTTGCCCAAGCAGCGATGTGTTGCTTCACATGGCTCCTTGAAATTGAAGCATAGCTTCTTTCGCCTTAGCTCGCTTCGGATTTCCTCATCCAACCTATGCTTTTCTGGCCAATCACATTGAAAGGGTTTCTTCTCCTTATTTTTTTGGGTAATGAAAGGCTTGGAGAAGGCCTTTGATTTGGTTGTTGCGTTTCCCATGTCTCATGTCTTCTTAATGGCATTATGAAGTGTTGTAGGATTAAATGCCTTGACCCAACCTTATAGCGGTTCGACTAATGCCTCCGTAAAGAGCATGCCTAATCATTCTTCAAACATGTATGTCACCATGACTGTGATTCGTTTGAATTTTGCAATAAATTCTTTGTGTGATCCAGTTTGTTTGAGTTGCGCCAATTGTCTTAGGTGTCTGTTCGAGTTCTTTCGATCAAATCTATCTATCAACCTTTGCATAACGTCTTCATATGAAGGGATGTTTGTATGCCCCAACGTGACTAGATCATGGTACCACCATTCCCGCACTTCTCCCTTAAGTTGTAGTGTGGCGAATTGGAGAGCATTTGCCTCCGACATAGGGTTGAGCCTGAAGTAGGTGTCCAATTTTTGCACCCATGCTCTTGCTGAACATTTAGATGATTCATCAAATGAGGGGAGGGAAAATTTACTTACCTTGTGTGTCAGCTCAAAATTGGGTTGTACTCTGGCTCTATTTTTGTATCTGGAGTTACTATATTCATTGAAAGTCATGGTTGCTCGCATGTTTTCTTCTAGTGTTGCATACTCCCAAAAGTATTCCTCCGACAGTCTATTTGGGTCAATAGCTTCTTGGTTTGTCACGACTTGATTGTTTGTGAATTGAGGAAGTAACAGTCAGTGACTCCTTCCGTTGGTTGCCCTAGTGTTAGTGTCTATAGGGGTTACGAGGGATATGATTCCTGCTACATTTAGTGGTGGTTTCGTTGTTGCTAGTAACATTTAGGTTTCCTATGAGATGAGTCAACAATTGAGTAAGTCGTTGTTGTCCTTGAGCTTATGTTTGCATCAGCTGTTGTACTTGTTATTGCCCCTGTATTAATGCACCAGTCATTTTCTCTTGCCTCTAGAGTGATGTTGTTAGTATGATGCTAGGATCCTATAGAACCACATATTCTCCTTGACTTGTTCTATCCCCCATGCTTGAACAATAGGTATTTTGTTTTTTCCTTACTGTGATGTTGCTTGTACCTTCGGAGAACATATAAAATTCATGTATTCACATGCTGACAGGATATATGTTATGATACCACAATAATGATGTAGGGTAATTTTTCCTTTGCACTAGGGTATCAAAAACTAGGTTTTCCAAAAAAAAATCTACTCATTATCCATTTAGCAATGCACTATAACATGTTCCATGATAATATCACTCTCTAATTTGTAACAATATAATATCACCATTTATTCAATTAGCAAGTTCATTGTTTGTTCCATCAATGATACCATTGTTTAAAATTAACCCAATCACATTCAATTAATCCATGACGGATTCCAAATTCAACAGATTATAGCCAAAGGAAAGTTGTATATCCAAGTACCAACGACCATAATACATTAAACAATACACAGCTAGGGTTTCTTGCAAATTCTAATTAAAGGATTTAAATCCAGTACCCTTATTCTGAAACTATCACAGGAGAATCAATGTCGATGTCTGGCTCTGCTCCTCCGCAACCCCTTTCAGGACCCACACTAGCTCAAGAGAATCCTGCCACAATTTGTCAACTAGGGTGGAACAAGACGAGAAAGATAAACGAATTTTATCAACTAGGGTGGAATCTTTTACAACCGAAATTGATAGGAGAAATGGGGTCCTAAAACCCTCAGAGCTCAGCTCAAGGAAACAAATGATTTGATCCGCAATTGATGATACCTCATATGATCTCAACCCTCTTCTATTTATAGATTTTCCATGGGCTCCAACAATGTGAGGGGTTGTGTGTGCAACCCCTAATTTAGCCCCAGCTAACCCAATTTTTGCCCAATGTTGCCCTAACATAGGAAAAATTGGGTTTTTACCCCTTTAACAAGACAACGGCCTATAGCGTCGAATAGGTTATGTCGTCCCTCATCAAATTTCAATTTGAAGAGGACATTACACACCCTAGCTAGACACCTCTTTTTCTTTGTTCTAACACAACATATTCTTTTTGGAAACAACTCGGATTTGTTTGGCTCGCAGGTAGAGGGGCTTTGGTGGATGTTTAATTAGATAATAAACCCTAGTAGTGGAACTTTTCCTTAGGAATTTGATTAAAACATATCCTCTATAATTTTTGCACCAAATGCAAAACAAGGGCCAGCAAATGCCCTAATTGAAGAGGCAATCAAAATTCCCAGCCATCGAGCTTCTCCGAGAAAGGTTTTGAGCAAATTATTCTATAGCAACATGCATTTAGGGCACGAAATTACACAATAGATAGCTTAATGATTTACCCTAGGTGTGCACAAGTGTTTAAAATTGAAAAACCAAACTCCTATTGTGGCTAAAGTTGGAAGACACAATCAATCAATAGCACAGTATAGCATGGGCATAACCATGGTCGCATTATCTTTAAACAGATCTGCGACATCCCTTAACTCATTCACGTGAGACGACCATTGCGACAATCCCATAGAGGAGCAAGGTGTACATTTTAACGCGATACAGAAATTACCTGCATACAAATTCTAAAAATAGAAATTAAACAATGGCGAGAACATAAAACATAAAACAGATATACACGGAGATTTTCCCCTAGATCCAAAAATTGGGACTACCATATTGATTTTTCATTATGATCTTTTCAATGTTACAATACATATATATACATGCCTAAGCATGCATTCATAAACCACAATCCATTAACCCTGGATTAGAACATAATTGTATTTCCCTTGACCAAATCTACAAAATACCATGGGCAGAAAACCATCATGCCCAAAACCATGTGCAAAACCCATGCACAAAACCATAGGCAGGTCCGTGCGTGCGACTAGTCGTGGAAAGAATATAACACACCCAAAATTCTCCCACTTTTTTTTTCTTTTCAACACAGGGGGTCACAGGAGAGATTAGTCATTGGTCCAACCCTACAACACCCATTGTTTCTCTACACTAAGAAAACTTCTTAGTGCTCACAGATTTCATCAATGCATCTATAGCATTATTTGAAGTGTCCACCTTTACCAACAACACTTTTTTGTCCTCAACCATGTCCCTCACAAAGTGATATTGAACATCAATGTGCTTTGTCTTTGAATAATAAGCAGAGTTCTTTGCCAAGAAAACTGCAGTTTGGCTGTCACAGCCTATCCTTTTAGCTTGTTGTACTAACCCTATACTTGAACACAAACTCTGCAACCAAACTGTTTCCTTGCTTGCATGAGTTGTTGCCATGTATTTTGCCTCTGTAGTTGAAAATGTCACTACAAATTGTCTCTTGCTCATCCAATTGATTGCTCCTCCAAATAGGTTAAACACATACCCACTTGTAGATCTTCTCTAATCTAGATCTCCAACCCAGTCTGCATTAACAAAGCCACGGATGTCCAAAACTCTGTCCAATCCTGGTCTTCCTTGGTAGCACAGACCATAATCACTAGTGCCACGCAAATGCATGAAAACCCGCTTCACTGTTGTCCAATGCTCCTTCCCCTATTTTGACATAAACCTGCTCAATACTCCCACTGCATGTGCAATGTCTGGTCTAGTGCGGACCATTGCATACATCAGGCTATCGTTTGCAATTGCATATGGAACATGGGACATGTCCTCTTCCTCTTCTCGTGTCTTGGGACACTATTAAGCAGATAAATTTACACCTACCGGAATAGGAACCTTTACCAATTTACTATCCTGCATATTAAACCTCCGCAATATTGTCTCGACACAATTCCTCTAGTTTAACCAAAGCTTCCTTTCTTTCCAATCTCATTTAATCTCCATGCCCAAAATATCGTTTGCAGCACCAAGATCCTTCATGTCGAACTTGGAGGACAATTGGGTCTTCAAATTATGGATAATTTCTTTGTTATTTCTAATCAACAACATATCATCCACATACAAGACCAAATAAATAACACGATCACCAATTAATTTAAAATACACACAATGATCTGCTTTGCTTCTGGTGAAGCCAAGTCCCCTTATATATGTATCAAATTTCTAATACCACATCCTTGGTGACTATTTTAACCCATACAGAGACTTTTTTAACCTGCATACCAGTTCTATCTTAACCTTCACCACAAATCTTTCAAGATGCTTCATGTAGAGCTCTTCTTCCAAATCCCTGTGAAGAAATGTTGTCTTCACATCCCATCTATTTTGCCTTAAAATCAAAAGCAGTAACAACAAATAAAAGTAATCTAATAGAAGCTACCTTGGCAACAGAAGAAAAAATATCGCGAAAATCAATTCCCAACACCTGGGAATAACCTTTTGCTACCAACTGAGCTTTGTATTTATCCACCTTGCCTTTTGCATTCATCTTTTTCTTAAACACCCATTTGCTTCCAACGCATTTCCTTCCAGCCGGCAACTCCACCAGATCCCAAGCCTCATTTTTGTCCAAAGATGCCATTTCATCAACCATTGCCTCTTTCCAAAGTTTTCCATCCTATGAATCTACTGCCTTCCTAACAGTTCTGGGGTCATCATCAATAATATATAAAGAAAAATTTGAACAGAAAGCAGATGGACTATACCTTTTTGCCTGCCTTCTTTCTCGAACTGACCTTCTCACAGCTAGAATTTGTGGCTCTTCATCTTCTGATTCTTGTTCTATTGTAGAGTCTGATTCTTACTCATTTAGCTCAAACTCTAGCTTCTCAAGTTCCTTTGGTAGGACTTCATGTTTAATAACATCTTTCACCTCTCTAAACACCACATCTCGGTTGTACACAACCTTCCTTGTTTCTGGGTTCCAAAGCTTATAACCTTTTAAACCATCCTTGTACCCAATAAAGATGCACCTTTCAAATTTACTATGCAACTTGGTTCTTTTCTCCTTTGGAACATGTACATGTGCCTCACAGCCAAATATCATCAGATGTGAAAGAGAGGGTTTCTTACCAATCTATACCTGTTAAAATTGGCAACTAGGGCAAAACTTCATGTGGGTCATCTTATTCATCGCTGATAATATTTTTATTAGATTCCTCTCGTCGAGAGGTGTAGGATTGATATAAAGATCATCCAATTCCGATAAGTATTCATGGAGATATGAATTTATTTTGATTATGGAATTATTATCAAGCCGACCTACAACTCATGTAGGCTCAGAAGTCCAACAATCGCATCTATTCAAACACCAACATTGTATATAAATACAAGAGGACTTTTCCTCATTTGGAATCACTCATCTCATCACATCTCTCTCACTACTACACAGAAAAGAGTCTTCTCTACTACGCAAAAAAGGGCCTCTCACTCACACACGTCAAGCCAGACGCTGCTGAAACTGAAGCTGCAACTCCAGAAGTAAAGATTGACCTGTGTGGACTAGAAGATCTCCTCATCTGAACTGCACTATAGGTTCATCTGAACCTCCTCTGAAAGCTGCAACTTTTGGTGGTGGAATCAAGTCAATCCGACGGACGGTTTGCAAGATATCGACTACCCTAGTTTGAAGCCGGAAGCTGCCGAAACTAAAGCTGCAACTACAGAAGTAAAGTTTGCCTTGCGTGGACTAGAAGATCTCCTCATCTGAAGTGTGCTGTCAGTTCATCTGAACCTCCTCTGAAAGCCGCAACTTTTGGTGATGGAATCAAGTTGATCCGACGGTCGGTTTGTGAGATATCGTCTGCCCTAGTTTGATGATGAAGCCGCTAATGCTAATGTCGCTGATCTAGGGTTTACTACTGCTGATATGAATCAAATTTATTGTACTATTTCTCTCTGCTGAATTATTGAAGATAAAAGAAGAATTGATCAAAGGGTTTCCCCACACATTGTGGGGTTTGTCCCTGGCTAGCCACCACATCTTGTGTCTCTTGTCTTCGCTTGTTTTGTGTCGATCGTTTAATGTTCTATCTGCACTTTACTTTATGTACATGTGATTGCTAATCTGTGGAATATAATAAGAAAAAAAGTAAACTGTTATAAGCATAGAACATACCATAACTGAACATGGTATCGGCGCTGAGGTGAAAACAAAGCCCGAGCAAGAGAAATCACCGAAGAGAAGATTAGCAAGGCTATCCTAAAAAAACGATGGGGTCCTCAACACTCTTTCCTGCTGAAGACAAGCTCCGTGAGAAAGCTCACTATCACGGATAGAAGATGTCTATCGATATAACCCTTGAGGATTAAGGAGTGTTGGATCATGTGAGAGGCAATATTGTTGAGCCTCCATCAAATGCACCTCCTACTGCCAGGAACAAATGGAAGAACGGAGAAATTAAAGCGAAGAAGATCATCCGAGACTCGATCGACAAGCGCTTGATGGCCTACAACTCTAAACTAGACACCTCCAAGGAAATCCACGATAGATTGGTGAGTTTATTTAAAGTTAATGATGCAAATCAAGTTTTGTTTCTTAGAAATAAGCTGAGCGAAATCAAGAAGGGTAAAGATGAAAGTATGCAAGCATACTTCTTAAGAATCACCTAGATCAAGAACGATCTCTTATCTATTGGGGAGACTATTACTAACAGAGAAATGGCATTCACAACTCTTGGAGGATTACCATCCGAATGGTACGTGTTTAGGACTACTCTTCTGAACAATAATGTAATTCCTGGTTTCGAGGAATTAATGGCTAGATGCATTCAAGAAGAAACAAGGGTAGAAGAGCAAGAAATGCCCTTGCCTAAAGGTCCTCCTGCTGCTTTTTCTTCTCATGCTAAGAAAAGAAATAATTCTGGGTCTAAATCGAAAAGAAAGGTTGGACCTAAGGGTGGAAGAAAAGGACGATGTTACATTTGCAATAAAGCAGGTCACTATGCAAGGGAATGTCTTGATAAAAATGACTCTCATCGTGATGATGATCAAAATCCCTCTCATGGTAATCAAAGGAATGGAAAATTCAATAGCAAAGGTAAAAGGAATGCTAGAAATCAAGGAAGAGGGCAACCATTCAAGAAGGCTAGAAATTCCATGTATGAATCTAACAATGTTGACAATAAGCAGGCTGAATATTATCTACCAGTTGCACTATCTACCTCCGCTCCTTCGAACTCAATGGGAATTTGGCTCATTGATAGTGGTGCCTCAAGACACTTCACTAGTTACAAAAAGTACTCCATAATCTGGTAGAGAAAGAAACTAACCTGGAAATTTTCCTTGGAGATGACATGAAATACCCTGTGAAACGTGTAGGCAATGTTTCTCTCAAATTGAATCAAGGTAATACGATTCACTTACAAGATGTATTATATGTACCTGATCTCAAAAAGAACCTGGTATCCATCTCGGCAATGGAAGACAAAGGTTGCAAGGTAACCTTCAGCGATGGCAAGGTACGTATATGGAGAAATAATGTTAAATATGCTTTCACTCTTGGGTTTCGAGTTGATTCTTTATATCAGGTTGGTGGAAGTCCACTAGGTGTCATGTCTTGTGACACAACTCTTCAGTCCGAACTTTGGCATCGAAGGTTTGCCCACCTTCATTACAAAGCTCAACCTGATGTAAGACAGATGGTAACAGGGATGCTCGAATTCCAAGTAGAGAAAGAAAGTGTACGTCCAGGACGTGCCGAAGGAAAGCTCAAAAGGGGACCATTTCCTTCAAGTCAAAGCAAGACCTACGATATATTACAACTAGTTCACTCAGACATTCTGGTATGAAGCCTGTGAACTCCTTGGGAGGATATTCATATTATCTTACTTTTACAGATGACTATTCTCAAAAGACCTGGATATACTACTTGAAAAAGAGGGATAAAGTGTTCTCTCGGTTTCGACACTTCTAAGCCCTGATCGAGAATCAAACCGAAAAGAAGATCAAGATCTTAAGAACTAATAATGGGACTGAATATGAATCTAATGAGTTCCATGATTTTTGTAAAGAGGCTGGCATCAAGAGGGAGACTACTACACCATATACTCCTGAACAGAATGGTGTGGCAGAAAGGAAGAACCGCACGATAATGGAAGCTGTCCGGGCCATGCTACATGATCAAAGACTTCCAAAGTTTCTATGCGCTGAAGCTGCAAACACTGTCGTATATGTACAAAATCGATGCCCTCATCAAGCATTGGGTTCCAAGACTCCTAAAGAAAAGTTCACCGGTAAGAGACCTGATGTTTCTCATTTTAGAATTTTTGGAAGCCCTGTATATTTTCATGTGCCGAAAGAGAAAAGAAATAAATTGGGTGCATATGGAAAGAAGGGAATTTTCGTGGGCTATGGTAAAAATACTAAAGGCTATAGAATCTATGGAGTCGGTCAAAGAGAAGTCGTAATTAGTCATGATGTCACCTTTGACGAAGACATGGCTCTCAGCAAGGTGAACAATCTTTCGACTTTGAGGAGCTCTCAAGAAGCCGACACCAGGGAACCGAAAGAAAAGGATGATGAATCAATGCTTGATGTAGAAGAACCCATGGATCCGATTGATCCTCCTCCACATGAGCCTTCCTCTTCTAGGAAGAGGCCTTCATGGCTTAGGGGGCTACTTGATGATGCTGAAGGACATGCTGCACCTCGAGGAACCTTTCGTGAAAATAAGAAACCTAATAGGTATCAGGGATACCTAACCATCATGAGCACAATCATACAAAATGAGCCTTCATCATTCTCAATTGTCATCAAGCATCAAGTATGGAAGGATGCTATGACCGAAGAATATGAGTCTATTATGAAGGAATGACCCCAGGACAAGACATTTGTTATTTCCAAATGGCTTTACAAGATAAAGCATGCAGCAAATGGAAGTACGGAAAAGTATAAGGCTCGTTTTGTTGCTCGTGGTTTCTCCCAGAAGGAAGGTATAAACTATGATGAGATATTTGCACCTGTTGCCAGATATACAACCATCCACTCGATCATAGCCCTTGCCGCTTCACAAGGATGGAACCTACATCAAATGGATGTCAAGACCGCGTTCTTGCACGGCTCGATCAAAGAAGAGGTCTACATGGAGCAACCCGAAGGATTTGAGATTTATGATCAAAAATCTCATGTATGCAGGTTGAAGAAGGCTCTCTATGGGCTGAAGCAAGCACCCCGAGCATGGTATGAGAGGATCGACAGCTACTTGATGAAGCTGGGATTCCCTAGGAGTGAAGTCGATCCTAACCTTTACTTTAAGGTTGAAGATGATAAACCTCTCATACTGGTGTTGTATGTGGATGACCTCTTTCTAACAGTTGCAGACCCTCTCATTCACAAATGTAAGAGGGAGTTGGCTTCTGAATTTGAAATGAAGGACCTAGGATTGATGCACTATTTCTTAGGACTTGAAGTGTGGCAGAAGCTAGGGGAAACTTTCCTATCTCAAGGAAAATATGTGGTGAAGATATTAGAAAGATTTGGTATGGTGGACTGCAAGCCTGTAACTACCCCGATGGAGCTTCACTTCAAGAAGTTAAGCGGTAGTGCTACTGAACCTATTTTACGAAATGCTACTGAGTATCGACAACTCGTCGGAGCATTAATGTTCTTAGTGAACTCCTATCTAGATATATGCTTCACAGTCAACACATTGAGTCAACATATGATTGAACCCTACCACATACATTGGATTGGTGCTAAGAATCTGATGAGATATCTTCGTGGCATTATCACTTATGGGTTAAGATACACTGCCGGAGATGTGAGACTATTTGGATACACAGACACTGATTGGGCAGGCAATGTGGAGGACTGTAAGAGCACTTCCAGGTGTTGTTTCTCCTTGGGATCTGCTTCGATATCCTGGATGAGCAGGAAGCATAAGTCGGTGGCCTTGAGCATTGCCGAAGCAGAGTATATTGCTCCCAGCATGGCCTCCTACGAGGCAGTTTGGTTGCGAAAGCTCTTCAGTGAGCTGTTTGGATTTACATTGGATACCACCGTGATCCTTTGTGACAACCAAAGTGGGATTCATTTGTCAGAGAATCCCGTATTTCATGATCGCTCCAAGCATATCGATATCAGATACCACTATATTCGAGATATGGTGCAGCTGGGAGCTATAAGGCTCCAACATATCGGTACAGATGAACAGGTCACTGACATTCTGACAAAAACCCTTGGGAAAGTAGAATTTCTGACTTTCCAAGAACAACTTGGAGTTGTTCAAAGACCCTCTGATGAGGGTCATGTATGATGCATTGAGCTCTACGAGCTCCAGGGGGGTGCGGGGTGCTTCTTGGAGCAGCATATGACCACAGGATGATTCACTATCCCCTGGTGGTATACATGTACACCCCGTGGCGACATTGTAGCAGGATTGATGTGTTCTCCTGTGAGGCCTGGATTGATGTGTTCTCCATGGCAATTGTAGCAAGATTGATGTGTTCTCCTATGAGGCCTGGATTGATGTGTTCTCCATGGCAGCCTGAATTGATGTGTTCTCCATGACGAGTGTAGCAGGATTGATGTGCTCTCCTATGAGGACAGGATTGATTAGTTCTCATCTTGAGGCATCCTACCCATGCAATCTGGGACTCATGGGAAGTACCTCTCATCTGATCAATAAGCAGGGAAATGAAGTTAGGGACCATAGTAGTGCCGATGGACGCATCGTTGTATCTAGCGTACTCCCTACGCTAGGATGACCTCCATTGATTTGGGATCAATGACACTGGTCTGGGACTAGTGGTAGGAGTTGTACCATATTATGACACTGACTTTGGGTTGGTTGAGACTGGTCTGGGACCAATGGTACATACTCTGAGACTGGCTTCGTGTCAGTGCAGTACTGGTCTGGGACCAGTGAGAGTGGTACATACTATGACACTGACTTCGGGTCGGTTGAGACTGGTCTAGGACCAGTGGTACACTCTCTGAGAATGCAATACTAGTCTGGGACCAGTGGTAGGAGTGGTACTTACTATGAAGCTGACTTCGGGTCGGTTGAGACTGGTCTGGGACCAGTGCTATGCACTCTAAGACTGACTTTGCGTCAGTGGAGGATGATACTGGTCTGGGACTAGTGGAGTTGTACTCACTATGACGCTGACTTCGGGTTGGTTGAGACTGGTCTGGGACCAGTGGTACATACTCTGAGACTGACTTTGAGTCAGTATGATACATCCTCGATCATTTCTTCTTCTTCATAATTCAGACAAAAGCAGAGTAGAACAAAACAAAGCAGAGCAGCGCATAACAAAGCAGAGCCGTACAGATCAGTACAGGGCAGAACAAGACAAAGCAGAATAAGCAGAATAGAGCAGAGCAAGGCAAGGGTCAGGCTGTACAGGGCAGTGCATTTGATGGATGAATAGTAACGACCGATAAACAAATTGCAGATGAAGTTCTCCCTAGTTGAGAGGGAGTATTAAAATTGGAAACTAGGGCAAAACTTCACGTGGGTCATCTTATTCATGGCTGATAATATTTTTATTAGATTCTTCTCGTCGAGAGGTGTAGGATTGATATAAATATCATCTGATTCCGATAAGTATTCATGGAGATATGAATTTATTTTGATTATGGAATTATTATCAAGCCGACCTACAACTCATGTAGGCTCAGAAGCCCAACAGTGGCATCTATTCAAACACCAACATTGTGTATAAATACAAGAGGACTTTTCCTCATTTGGAATCACTCATCTCATCACATCTCTCTCTCTCTACTGCGTAGAAAATAGTCTCTTCTCTACTGCGCAAAAAAGGGTCTCTCCCTCACGTGAAGCCAGAAGCTGCTGAAACTGAACCTGCAACTGCAAAAGTAAATATTGACCTGCGTGGACTAGAAGATCTCCTCATCTGAATTGCGTTGTAGGTTCACCTAAACCTCCTCTGAAAACTGCAACTTTTGGTGGTGGAATCAAGTCAATCCGACGGACGGTTTGCAAGATATCGACTGCCCTAGTTTGAAGCCGAAAGCTGCCGAAACTGAAGCTGCAACTGCAGAAGTAAAGTTTGACCTGCGTGGACTAGAAGATCTCCTCATGTAAACTGCGTTGTAAGTTCATCTGAACCTCCTCTGAAAGCTGCAACTTTTGGTGGTGGAATCAAGCCGATCCAATGATCGATTTGTGAGATATCGTCTGCCCTAGTTTGATGATGAAGCCGCTAATGCTAATGTTGTTGATCTAGGGTTTGCTACTGCTGATATGAATCAGATTTATTGTACTATTTCTCTCTATTGAATTATTGAAGATAAAAGAAGATTTGATCAAAGGGT